>OU342740.1:301420201-301501401 GCA_910589775.1 Avena eriantha | reverse complement strand
GACTCTACATGTGGTTCATGAGAGGATCACACATGCAATGACACTGGTGGATCCATATGTGGTTTGTGATAAGAACACACATGCAATCACACTAGGTGTGGTTCATGAAAAGAACAGACATCCAATGACACTGGTGGATACTTATGTGGTTTGTTAGAAGAACTGACATGCAATCACACTGGGTGGATCCATATGTGGTTTATGAGAAGAACACACATGCAATGACACTGGTGATATGTGGTTTGTGAAAAGAACACACATGCAATGACTCTAACTATGGTTCATGAGAAGAGCACACATGTAATGGCACTGATGGATCCATGTGTGGTTTGTGAGAGGAACATACGTGTAATGACACTGGTTGTGGTTCATAAAAAGAACACACATGCAATGACACTGGTGGATCCATGTGTGGTTTGTGAGAAGAACACACATGCAATGACACTGGGTGTGGTTCATGAAAAGAACACACATCCAATGACACTGGTGGATCGTTATGTGGTTTGTGAGAAGAATAGACATGCAATGACTCTAGATGTGGTTCATGAGAAGAACACACATGCAATGACACCAGTGGATCCATGTGTGGTTTATGAGAGGAACAAACATGCAATGACACTAGGTGTGGTTCATGAAAAGAACATACATGCAATGACACTAGTGGATCCATATGTGGTTTGCGAAAAGAACAAACATGCAATCACACTGGGTGGATCCATGTGTGGTTCATCAAAAGAACACACATGCAATGACACTGGTGGATCCATATGTGGTTTGTGAGAAGAACACACATCCAATGACACTGGGTGTGGTTCATGAAAAGAACACACATCCAATGACACTGGTGGATCCTTATGTGGTTTGTGGAAAGAACAGACATGCAATGACTCTAGCTGTGGTTCATGAGAAGAACACACATGCAATGACACTGGTGGATCCATGTGTGGTTTATGAGAGGAACACACATGGAATGACACTGGGTGTGGTTCATGAAAATAACACACATGCAATGACACTTTTCTATCCTTATGTGGTTTGTGAGAAGAACACACATGCAATGACTCTAGCTGTGCTTTGTGAAAATAACACACATGCAATGACTCTAGCTGTGGTTCATGAGAAGAACAGACATGCAATGACTCTAACTGTGGTTCATGAGAGGAAAACACATGCAATGACACTGGGTGTGGTTCATGAAAAGAGCACACATGCGATGACACTGGTGTATCCTTATGTGGTTTGTGAGAATAACACACATGCAATGACTCTAGTTGTGGTTTGTGAAAAGAACACACCTGCAATGACTCTAGTTGTGGTTCATGAGAAGAACATACATGCAATGACACTGGTGGATCCATCTGAGTTTTGTGAAAAGAACAGACATGCAATCACACTGGGTGGATCCATGTGTGGTTCATGAAAATAATAGACATGCAATGACACCGGTGGATCCTTATGTGGTTTATGAGAAGAACGGACATGCAATGCCTCTAGTTGTGGTTCATGAAAAGAACACACATCCAATGACACTGGTGGATCCTTATGTGGTTTGTGTGAGGAACACACATGCAATCACACTAGGTGGATCCATATGTGGTTTATGAGAAGAACACACATGCAATGACACTGGTGATATGTGCTTTGTGAGAAGAACATACATGCAATGACTCTAGATGTGGTTCATGAGAAGAGCACACATGCAATGGCACTGGTTGATCCATGTGTGGTTTGTGAGAGGATCATATATACATGCAATGACACTGGATGTGGTTCATGAAGAGACCACACATGCAATGACACTTGTGGATCCATGTGTGGTTTGTGAGAAGAACACACATGCAATGACACTGGGTGTGGTTCATGAAAAGAACACACATCCATTGACACTGGTGGATCCTTATGTGGTTTGTGAGAAGATCACACATGCAATGACTCTAGATGTGGTTCATGAGAAGAACACAATTGCAATGACACCGGTGGATCCATGTGTGGTTTATGAGAGGAATAGACATGCAATGACACTGGTTCTGGTTCATGAAAAGAACGTACATGAAGTGACACTTGTGGATCCATATGTGGTTTGTGAAAAGAACATACATGCAATCACACTGGGTGGATCCATGTGTGGTTCATGAAAAGAACACACATGCAATAACACTGGTGGATCCATGTGTAGTTTGTGAGAAGAACACACATCCAATGACACTTGTGTGTTTCATGAAGAGAACACACATCTAATGACACAGGTGGATCCTTATGTGGTTTGTGGGAAGAACAGACATGCAATGAATCTAGCTGTGGTTCATGAGAAGAACACACATGCAATGACACTGGTGGATCCATGTGTGGTTTATGAGAGGAACACACAGGCAATGACACTGGATGTGGTTCATGAAAAGAACACACATGCAATGGCACTGGTGTATCCTTATGTGGTTTGTGAGAAGAACACACATGCAATAAATCTAGCTGTGGTTTGTGAAAAGAACACACATGCAATGACTCTAGTTGTGGTTCATGAGAATAACACACATGCAATGACTGTAGCTGTGGTTTGTGAAAAGAACACACATGCAATGACTCTAGTTGTGGTTCATGAGAATAACTAACATGCAATGACTCTAGATGTGGTTTGTGAAAAGAACACACATGCAATGACTCTAGTTGTGGTTCATGAGAATAACCTACATGCAATGACACTGGTGGATCCATATGAGGTTTGTGAAAAGAAGAGACATGCAATCACACTGGGTGGATCCATGTGTGGTTCATGAAAATAACAGACATGCAATGACACCGGTGGATCCTGATGTGGTTTGTGAGAAGAACAGACATGCAATGACTCTAGCTGTGGTTTATGAAAAGAACACACATCCAATCACACTAGGTGGATCCATATGTGGTTTATGAGAGGAACACACATGCAATCACACTGGGTGGATCCATATGTGGTTTATGAGAAGAACACACATTCAATGACACTGGTGATATGTGGTTTGTGAGAAGAACAGACATGCAATGACTCTAGATGTGGTTCATGAGAAGAGCACACATGCAATGGCACTGGTGGATCCATGTGTGGTTTGTTAGAGGAACATATATACATGCAATGACACTGGGTGTGGTTCATGAAGAGAACACGCATGAAATGACAGTTGTGGATCCATGTGTGGTTTGTGAGAAGGACACACATGCAATGCCACTGGGTGTGGTTCATGAAAAGAACACACATCCAATGACACTGGTGGATCCTTATGTGGTTTGTGGGAAGAACAGACATGCAATGACACTGGGTGTGGTTCATGAAAAGAACACACATGCAATGACACTGGTGTATCCTTATGTGGTTTGTGAGAAGAACACACATGCAATGACTCTAGCTGTGGTTTGTGAAAAGAACACACGTGCAATGACTCTAGTTGTGGTTCATGAGAAGAACAGACATGCAATGGCACTGGTGGATCCATATGAGGTTTGTGAAAAGAACTGACATGCAATCACACTGGGTGGATCCATGTGTGGTTCATGAAAATAACAGACATGCAAGGACACCGGTGGATCCTTATGTGGTTTCTGAGAAGAACAGACATGCAATGACTCTAGTTGTGGTTCATGAAAAGAACACAGATCCAATGACACCGGTGGATTCCTATGTGGTTTGTGAGAGGAACACACATGCAATCACACTAGGTGGATCCATATGTGGTTTATGAGAAAAACACACATGCAATGGCACTGATGATATGTGGTTTGTGAGAAGAATAGACATGCAATGACTCTAGATGTGGTTCATGAGAAGAGCACACATGCAATCGCACTGGTGGATCCATGTGTGGTTTATGAGAGGAACACACATGCAATGACACTAGGTGTGGTTCATGAAAAGAACACACATGCAATGACACTGGTGTATCCTTATGTGGTTTGTGAGAAGAACACACATGCAATTACTCTAGCTGTGGTTTGTGAAAAGAACACACACGCAATGACTCTAGTTGTGGTTCATGAGAAGAACAGACATGCAATGACACTGGCGGATCCATATGAGGTTTGTGAAAAGAACAGACCCGCAATCACACTTGGTGGATCCATGTGTGGTTCATGAAAATAACAGACATGCAATGACACCGGTGGATCCTTATGTGGTTTGTGAGAAGAACATGCATGCAATGACTCTAGCTGTGGTTCATGAAAAGAACACACATCCAATGACACTGGGTGTATCCTTATGTGGTTTGTGAGAGGAACCACATGCAATGACACTGGTTGTATCCTTATGTGGTTTGTGAGAGGAACCACATGCAATGACACTGGGTGTGGTTCATGAAAAGAACACACATGCAATGACATTTGTGTATCCTTATGTGGTTTGTGAGAAGAACTAACATGCAATGACTCTAGCTGTGGTTTGTGAAAAGAACACACATCCAATGGCTCTAGTTGTGGTTCATGAGAAGAACAGACATGCAATCACACTGGTGGATACATATGAGGTTTGTGAAAAGAACAGACATGCAATCACACTGGGTGGATCCATGTGTGGTTCATGAAAATAACAGACATGCAATGACACAGGTGGATCCTTATGTGGTTTGTGATAAGAATAGACATGCAATGACTCTAACTGTGGTTCATGAAAAGAACACACATACAATGACACTGGTGGATCCTTATGTGGTTTGTGAGGGGAACACACATGCAATCACACTCGGTGGATCCATGTGTGGTTCATGAAAATAACAGACATGCAATGACACTGGTGGATCCTTATGTGGTTTGTGAGAAGAACAGACATGCAATGACTCTAGCTGTGGTTCATGAAAATAACACACATGCAATGACACTGGTGGATCCTTATGTGGTTTGTGAGAGGAACACACATGCAATCACACTAGGTGGATCCATATGTGGTTTATGAGAAGAACACACATGCAATGACACTGGTGATATGTGGTTTGTGAGAAGAACAAACATACAATGACTCTAGATGTGGTTCATGAGAAGAGCACACATGCAATGGCACTGGTGGATCCATGTGTGGTTTGTGAGAGGAACATATATACATGCAATGACACTGGGTGTGGTTCATGAAGAGAACACACATGCAATGACACTTGTGGATCCATGTGTAGTTTGTGAGAAGAACACACATGCAATGACATTGGGTGTGGTTCATGAAAAGAACAGACATCCAATGACACTGGTGGATCCTTATGTGGTTTGTGAGAAGAACCGACATGCAATGACTCTAGATGTGGTTCATGAGAAGAACACACATGCAATGACACCGGTGGATCCATGTGAGGTTTATGAGAGGAACATACATGCAATGACACTAGGTGTGGTTCATGAAAAGAATAGACATGCAATGACACTGGTGGATCCATATGTAGTTTGTGAAAAGAACAGACATGCAATCACACTAGGTGGATCCATGGGTGGTTCATGAAAAGAACACACATGCAATGACACTAGTGGATCCATGTGTGGTTTGTGAGAAGAACACACATCCAATGACACTGGGTGTGGTTCATAAAAAGAACACACATCCAATGACACTGGTGGATCCTTATGTGGTTTGTGGGAAGAACAGACATGCAATGACTCTAGCTGTGGTTCATGAGAAGAACACACATGCAATGACACTGGTGGATCCATGTGAGGTTTATGAGAGGAACGCACATGCAATGACACTAGGTGTGGTCCATCAAAAGAACACACATGCAATGACACTGGTGTATCCTTATGTGGTTTGTGAGAAGAACACACATGCAATGACTCTAGCTGTGGTTTGTGAAAAGAACACACATGCAATGACTCTAGTTGTGGTTCATGAGAAGAACAGACATGTAATGACACTAGTGGATCCATATGAGGTTTGTGAAAAGAACAGACATGTAATGACACTAGGTGGATCCATGTGTGGTTCATGAAAATAACAGACATGCAATGACACCGGTGGATCCTTATGTGGTTTGTGAGAAGAACAGACATGCAATGACACTGGGTGTGGTTCATGAAAAGAATAGACATGCAATGACACTGGTGGATCCATATGTGGTTTGTGAAAAGAACACACATGCAATGACACTAGGTGTGGTTCTTGAAAAGAACACACATCCAATGACACTGGTGGATCCTTATGTGGTTTGTGAGAAGAACAGACATGCAATGACCCTAGATGTGGTTCATGATATGAACACACATGCAATGACACCAGTGGATCCATGTGTGGTTTATGAGAGGAACATACATGCAATGACACTGGGTCTGGTTCATGAAAAGAACTGACATGCAATGACACTGGTGGATCCATATGTGGTTTGTGAAAAGAACAGACATGCAATCACACTGGGTGGATCCATGTGTGGTTCATGAAAATAACACACATGCGATGACACTGGTGGATTCGTGTGTGGTTTGTGAGAAGAACACACATGTAATGACACTGGTGGATCCATGTGTGGTTTGTGAGAGGAATACACATGCAATGACTCTAGTTGTGGTTAATGAAAAGAACACACATGCAATGACACTGGTCTATCCTTATGTGGTTCATGAGAAGAACACACATGCAATGGCTCTAGCTGTGGTTTTTGAAAAGAACACATATGCAATAACTCTAGTCGTGGTTCATGAAAAGAACAGACATGCAATGACTCTAGCTGTGGTTCATGAAAAGAATAGACATGTAATCACACTGGGTGGTTCGATGTGTGGTTTATGAAAGGAACAAACATGCAATGACACTCGGTGTGGTTCATGAAAAGAACAGACATGCAATGACACTGGGTGGGTCGATGTGTGGTTTATGAATGGAACAAACATGCAATGAAACTCGGTGTGGTTCATGAAAAGAACAGACATGTAATGACACTGGGTGGGTCGATGTGTGGTTTATGAAAGGAACAAACATGCAATGACACTCGGTGTGGTTCATAAAAGAATAGACATGTAATGACATTGGGTGGGTCGATGTGTGGTTTATGAAAGGAACAAACATGCAATGACACTCGGTGTGGTTCATGAAAAGAACAGACATGCAATGACACTGGTGGATCCATATGTGGTTTGTGATAGGAATAGACATGCAATCACATTGGGTGGATCCATGTGTGGTTCATGAAAAGAACAAACATGCAATGATACTGGTGGATCCATGTGTGGTTTGTGAGAGGAACATACATGCAATAACACTGGGTGTGGTTCATGAAAAGAACACACATCCAATGACATTGGTGGATCCTTATGTGGTTTGTGAAAAAGAACACGCATGCAATGACTCTAGTTGTGGTTCATGAAAGGAACACACATGGAATGACACCGATGGATCCATTTGTGGTTTATTGAAAGAACACACATGCAATGACTCTGGTGGATCCATATGTGGTTCATGAAAAGAACACACATGCAATGACACTGGTGGATCCATATGTGGTTCATGAGAAGAACACACATGCAATGACATTGGTGGATCAACATGTGGTTTATGAAAAGAACACACATTTAATGACACTGGTGGATCCATGCAGTTTTTGACAATAACACACATGCAATGAACTCTAGTGGGTCCATGTGGTTTATGAGAAGCACACACATCCAATGAACTCTAGTGGATCTATCTTGGCATAATTTGATGTATGCCATGATGTATTTCATTGTACAAGACACTCAATTTCCATTTTTATACTACTCAGTTTTGCCCTTGGTTTTTTGATACTACTCAGTTTTGCCCCCCTCTCTATATCTTTCGTAGAAGCCCACTTATGCTCACTCTGTCTGCTACTCCGTGATTTGTTGCCAATGATTCTGTGCGATCCAACGATGATAGTTGCACATGTCGTGCCCTTCACAGTACATCGTGAGACATCATGGACGTCTCCCTCAGCAAGACTTCTACAAGAAGGAACACGAAGTCGTCCATGGAAAAATTCGTCGAGCGGTCATGTCATGTTTAATCAAGTCTGAAAAGCCTACTACTACTACTACTACTACCCCACAACACATGCGTCATCGAGTGCACGGTCATCGATGGACAGCTGCAATTTATTGCCACTTGATTTTAATAAGACATATCCCATTTTTTACGCGACGGCTCTCAATCTCACTTCCAACTGGGCCCCACCATAAGAAGCTTGCACACGCTAGACGGAGGCTGAAGAGCTGAGCTCGACGAGACCTAACGTCTCCACCTTCAACGAGTCACTCATAGCCATCAACACATCCCTCTACCCGATCTAGCACAACCCCACAAATCTCGTTGTACAGCCACCTACCTTCCCCTCTACATTTCTAGTTTTAACTATCGACAATTTTAGGGCCGTGTCAAACTTAGTACATAGAAATTGTGTATGCGCCCTTTTCATGCAGCTCAATACAGAACTGCCATGCATGGCCCAGGAAAAAAACGTGATGTACCGTGTGCATGTCGCGGTGCATGGTGCAGTAGACTGCACGGCACGTTGCACGGTGGTGCAACAAAACGTGGCTTGCTTCCATCCACCTTAACTATAGAGCCCCTCTCCGCACACCCACTCTCACTCTCGCTCACTCACCCCATGCAATCCTCTCCACTGTACCACCAGCATCTACAAACTCTCGAGAATACCCCGTCCGTGTCGGCGATGGCGGAGGAGGATACGGTGGCCATTGCCGCCTCCGAGGCCGCTAGAGAGGAGGCCCCCGTCTCCTCGCTGATCCCCCTCGACGCGTTGAAAGCAGCCGCCGTCCCCGGTCAGGCCCTAGTCGAGCCATCGATGGCAGCCACCGTTCGCGTCCAGGCCCCTGTCCCCGCTACCGATGTGGTCGCCGACGAGGCCCCCGTCTCCTCGCCGGTCCACCTCGACGCATTGAAAGCAGTCGCCGTCCCCATCCAGGCCCCAGTCGAGGCATCGATGGCAGCCGACGTTCCCATCCAGGCCCCCATCCCCGCTACCGACGTAGCCGCCGAAGAGGATCCCCCACCTGCGAGGAGGCTCCCGCTGGTCACAAGCAGATCCAGCACTTCATGGGCACCTACGATCCAGATAAGTACATCGCTCCATTGAACCCCTACGACACCGGCATTGACGACCCATGGTCGGAGGTAACTAGGGTTTGCTCCCCTCCCCTGGTTCTTCTACCGTTCCCATCGTTGGATACTAGACCTTGGTTTATTAGGATTCGCTTGTTCGCATTTCGATTGCTCGATCTTCTTACATCATCTACTCCCCCATTTTTCTTTTCTTCCAATAGGTTTCCGACAGTGATGTCTGCAGCGATGACGAGTCCAGGCACACCAAGACTCGTCAGGTGCTGAGGAGGCTGCGGGCCGGCCAGCATGACAGCTTCTTCAGGGGCGGCAACTACAGCTGCCCCTTCTGCAAGGGGATCGCCTTCTGCTGGGTGAGTCTCACCTGCACCAACTTCAACTCCTTACTGAAGCATGCAGAGGCCCCGGGATCCGGCATCCACAAAGGCGGCGAGCGCAAGACCATGAACGTCAACGCCTACATCGCTAAACACTAGGCTCTCAGCATTCACCTCTGAAACCTCTAGCAGGTGGCCATCAAAGAGGGTCGCATGCCTCCAATCAGGCCCAAGGCCCCCAAGATCAAGGGACTAGGCAACAAGAAGTGGAGGAAGCGCCGGAGAGAGGAGGCGGAGGCGCGGGCGCATGAAGGAGGGGTTGAATGTGTCTGCTGCTGCTGCTAAACAGCTTCTTTTGATTTTCTATATTTTGCTTGCATCCTATTTCTGGCTGAATGCATCGAACCTCGTTAAGCAACCTACTTTATATCGCTATATCCTATTTAGCTACGCACAGCTATATCTACATTTGTTTTGTTTTCTGAACGAATGTATTCTGCCTAGTGTGATTTGCTGCTCTAGATTTGCTACCTGATCGGAGGCAAAAAGAGGTCCAAAAGGGAACGAATTATCAAAGAGAGAATCTTCTCTAGATTTCCTACCAATCTGGGAAAAATGAAACATATCTATTTAGCGAGAGAGGTAAAGAGTACTCTTTCAAACTGCCAGTTAACGAGCTACCATCTTGACAAGCTATAAGAGACATACATAAACATAACACAAAGAGGGTTAAATTTATTTTACTACTCTCACTTGAGGCTCTAGACATCTTGATAAGATAAATGAGTTCCACAAAATAGAAACATAACACTGAGAAGTAAAATTTAATTCACTTTTCATCAGCCCACTTGAGGCGCTTGTCATCCTTCCTAGGCGACCAACTGCGATCATTCTAGGTGGATCTTATATTATTGGCACTCTACAACTCACGAAATGCTTCGTCCCACCTGGGATCTGACTTGCCTTCCCTATCTTCAGCGTCCTGTGACACAATTAGCAGTGCATCACAGACCTGATTGTTGCCGCTAGAAGATGCTGCCTCTCTGTTTGCTGCTTCAGTTGCAGCCTCTCTGTCAACTGCTTCAGCTTCAGCTGCAAACTCTCTTTCAGCTGCTTCTGCAGCCTCTCTGTCCACTGCTTCAGATGCAGCCATTTCCTTTGCATATGCAGCTTCAAACTCAGCTATTCTGCATTTTCTACAAAGGGCTCCTCTAAGCTCGTCTTCCCTCTTGCAAATAGGGAAAAACACGAGGTAACGTAGAAAAAAATGGATCTTCTTGCACAGCTGGTAGGTCACGTAAGCATCTATGGCTGCATACTTCAGGTTTATATCAGACAACGGCCACTCGTCCCAGAAATCATGCCTATCCGTAGGGAAATCTGCCTTCATTCTGTCGTATGACTCATCGAGGATTCCAGTTGCGAGTGATGCCACTCTATCCTTCCTCGATTCCCCTAGGATCCTGACAAGACGCTGAATACCGATCCAGTTGTGCGCAGGAATTATAATCCCCTCTCGATAAAATTTCGAAAAATCAGTTGTATTGTCGACAGTGCAGAATATAATTCCCTTTTCTACAAGGAACTGGCACAGCGCCGAACAATTCCTGTCAGTCCTGAAAGTATGTAGTTTGTTATCATCAAAATTTGTAACTACAAATATTTTGTCAATGCAAGATCATCATCTGAATATAATTTTGAAAAGTTTAGTAAATGCAAGATCAAGACTCCCAACATTGTCTTGTCATAATTTATTTGGTCCTAAATAAAATCCAGTAGTTGCAAGATGAGCAAATGGATAATGAACAAGAGGAGAAAACCCTAAAAGCGGTTAGCTACAGAGAGCAGATCTACAAACCGGGAGGGGTGGTAGACGAGGACGTGTTTCCTCATGCACAGTTGAACGACGATGACTTCACTCCCTTCATATGGGTGCTCCGGGGTGTACTCGAGGTCCAATCCCACAAACTTGTCCTCGTCTTTCTCAAGCCAACCCTCGTACATCCTCAGGACATGCACCACTGTCTCCTCCTCGTTGGTGTAGACAACGTCTATCTTCTTATTGTCATGGGTAGTGAAGCTTGTCTCTAGAGTGCGACGACCTTCCATGGCGGCAAGGAGAAGACAGGAAGAAGATAGATGACAAGAAGAAGAAGAGTGGTTTCTGCGAGGTAGGGGAACGGTGGAACCGTCAATGCGCTTTTAAGGTAGTGGTTAACGACGGGGATGGAAGTCCAAGGAGAGACGCGTGGCGGTGGCCATTCTAGCTTCTGAGTAAACAAATAATAATTATAACGCCGATACATATGCCCTCTTTTGTCACGTCAATACACTAGGCATGGGGTGTTGTCTTATCCACTATGCCAGCGTTGCAAGCCTACGTGACAGCCACCCCGCCTAAGTGATGGGAGCGACATAACGGCGAGAACTGACAGGGGGCCAACTTGACGGCCGTTAGCCTGATATTTCGTATTGAAACGTAAAGTTGAATTCGTGCCAAAAAGACACTCTGAGTATTTGGCACGCCAACTTTGGGCAACGCAGCTGATTGTAAGCAACTTGGGTACCGCGTTGCCTGGACACCCCAACTTTCGGGCCGCAAAATGATATTCTCCTGTAGGAGGGAGACGGAGCCTTATAAGACATAAATTTCCCAATGTCATGGTCACCGGAATTAGTTTGTAGAGCATGCATTTCACATAGGGCCTTCCTTGCCACGTCACTTTTCCTTGCCGCTTCACGTATACCCTTTCACAATGCAATAGGCAGATCAATTGTATCAGATGATCTATCAACACTACTTTGCTGCTCCCCCTGCACATGTGGTTGCTATCTATCAGATGAGCTTGCATCATCGCTACCTTGCTACTCCCCCTGCATATGTGGCTGCCGTTGAGAGTACACCTGGAGATTCTGCGGCCATCGATCCCGAACAGGTTCAATAGAAATCTCGAGAGAAACATTTTGAATTGTACTCACTATCGGCTGAACCTGAACCCCATTACCAGTATTAATGCCCACAGAATCAGCCCCCTGCCGAGGGCGTGACACAGTCTTCTCCCCCTCATGGCCATCTTCCACAGAGTGGAGTTGGTCAAGTTCAGTAAACAATAGGCTCAGATTAGTAGGTTCGCCGTAAAACGGCTCAGATTCCTTGAAGGTGACATCCATACTCACAAACATCCGTTTCACAGAGGGAGTCCAAGACTTATACCCATGTTGGCTAGACAAATAACCCACAAAAACACATTTTAGTGCCCGTGGGTCCAATTTCCCAATAGATGGCCTATGATCCCGAACGAAGCATGTACTACCAAATAACTTGGGGGAACAACAAACTTATTCTCTCCAAATATCAATTCACATGGGGATTTCATACCTAGTATCCTAGAAGGTGTCCGGTTGATCAAGTATGTGGCTGTCATGACTGCTTCACTCCATAAGAACTTGGGTACATTCATTGTGTACATAAGTGAGCGAGTAACTTCCAAAATGTGGCGATTCTTACGCTCTGCCACACTGTTTTGAGGAGGGATAACTGGGCAAGATTTTTGGCGAAGATTACCTTGATCAGACAAGAAAGTCCCAAAGGTGGTGTTCACATGCTCTGTGCCATTGTTAGTTCTGATCACCTGCACCTTCACCTGAAAATGATTCTTCACATAAGCATGAAAGTTCTAAAAACACTGGAACACTTCATCCTTGTGACGCATCAAGTAAACCCAAGTCATACGAGAATAGCAGTCAATAAAAGTAACAAAGTACTTGTAACACCTCAAAAATATTAAACAAGCTTATCAAGTTCTAATCACCCAAGTTTAGGGTTAACAAAAACTTTTATTATTAAACTTGATATGAATGCATGTGTGATTTCTATTAATGCATGAATTCTTGCAATTGCCATGTTTGATCGCTATAAATGATAAGGATTAGTTTAAAGATGAATACCACATCATCTAGGTCAATTCCAAACAAAATCAAATAAAAAGGAAAGCAAATATGAAGCATATGATGATATGGTCATTTTGGCCAAAGTTAACTACTATCCTACTTTGGCCATCTCTAGTAAAAGATTTCTAACATAAAAAATTCTAATTATTTTCACCCCTTGCTAGACCAAGTAAAAATGAACCCAAGCCAACTTTACAAGCTTACAGAAACTATTGCTAAATTTGAGAGGCAATTCAAAATTGAATCAAGTGTAGGTACATAGATGATCATTTTTCAAAAACCACTCAAATCAACACCACTTGACAATTCCTAGAAACCAGAGACTACCAAGTATATGACCATCACACTCACCAAAAATCATTCAAAATTTTGAAAGTTGAATTCATGCGGCCATTTGATCGAACACCTAGCAGACAGAGTACAGCTACCAACTATCTACTGTTTGTGATCAATCAATTAATCATCAATTGTACCCCAATTCTACTCAGAGACCTTATAGTATTAGCCCATCAGAATTAGTGGAGCTCAAGAAGAAACTTGATGACATGTTGGGAAAATGTCTGATTCAACCAAGTGCATCACCATGGAGATCTTATAGTATGAACCCATAGCTCAGAGACCTTATAGTATGAACCCATCGGAATTAGTGGAGCGCAAGAAGCAACTTGATGACATGTTGGGAAAAGGTCTGATTCAACCAAGTGCATCACCATGGATATCACCTGTTTTGTTTGTGGATAAGAAGGATGGTGCCAACCGTCTATGTACGGATTATCGGAAGCTGAATGCAATCACCATCAAGAACAAATACCCACTACCAAAAATAAAAGATCTGTTTGATCAACTAACTGGTGCCAGAGTGTTTTCTAAGATTGATCTTAGAACTGGTTATCATCAATTGAAGATTCATGCAACGGATATTCCAAAGACTGCCTTCACCACCAGATATGGAATGTATGAGTACAATGTCATGTCATTTGGATTAACAAATGCCCCCGCTTATTTCATGAACCTCATGAATAAGATTTTTATCAATTTTCTGGATAAGTTTGTCGTTGTTTTTATCGATGACATTCTAATCTACTCCAAATCAGAAGAAAACCATGAACAACACCTAAGAACCATCCTTGAAACCCTTAGGGACCATCAATTGTATGCCAAGTTTAGAAAATGTTAGTTTTGGTTAAAGTAAGTAGGATTCCTAGGCCATATCTTGTCGTCGGGAGGAGTTGTCATCGATCCCACCAAAATTAGGGATGTTGACGAATGGAAATCCCCTACCACCCAAACCAAAGTCCGCGCATTCCTTGGATTAGTCGGATACTACCGCAAGTTTGTTGAAGGATTTTCAAGCATCACCAGGCCAATGACTCAGCTGTTAAAGAAAGATAAGAAATTTGAATGGATGGACAAATGTGAAGCAAGTTCTCAAGATCTCAAGAAGAGATTGATTTCAGTCCCAATTTTGATTATGCCTGATATCAAGAAGCCTTTTGATGTATATTGTGATGCATCCAAGATTGGTCTCGGATGTGTGTTGATGCAAGAAGGCAAAGTCATATCATACCTATCCAGACAACTGAAGCAACATGAACAGAACTACCCTACCCATGACCTAGAACTGGCAGCCGTAGTTTTAGCTTTGAAGACATGGCGTCATTATCTTATGGGTAACCGCTGTGAGATTTATTCGGATCATAAGAGTCTAAAGTATATTTTCACCTAGAAGGAGCTAAATATGAGGCAAAGGAGATGGATAGAGTTAATCAAGGACTATGACCTTGACATTCACTATCACCCCGGCAAGACCAATGTCGTAGCGGATGCTCTTAGTAGATTGCCATGTAGATTAAACACCATGATTAAGGAAGCCCAGCCAAGTCTGCATGAGGAGATGGAAAATTTCAGAGTGGAGCTAGTTAGCGAAGGATTTGTAGCCAGTATTGAACTTCAACCCACTTTGATCAGTCAGATAAAGGAAGCCTAGAAAGGAAATGTCAGTATTGATGGAATTAAGCGTCGTATCGATGCATGGAAGGTAACTGGATTCACGGAGGATGAAGGAGTTATGTGGTACAAAGGACGTATCTGTGTGCCAGCAGATTCTGAGTTGAAGCAAGTCATTATGCAGGAAGCACACGATACCCTATATTCTATTCACCCGGGAGGAACCAAGATGTATCAGGATTTGAAGGAGCAATTTTGGTGGTACAAAATGAAGAGAGAAGTTGGAAGCTACATAACCAAGTGTGATATCTGCCAGAGAGTCAAAGTGGAACATCAGCGACCCGTAGGACTTTTGCAACCATTGCAGATTCCAGAATGGAAATGGCATTCTGTCGGAATGGATTTCATCACAGGTTTGCCTACATCTAGTAGGGGAAATGACTCTATTTGGGTCATAGTGGATAGACTATCGAAAGTAGCTCATTTCATACCCGTTAAGACCACTTATCAGAGTTCGAAGCTAGCAGAGTTGTACATTGCTAGAATACTCAGCCTGCATGGAACCCCCAAGACCATAGTGTCAGATCGAGGAACCCGGTTTACCTCAAGATTTTGGAAGAAAGTCCAAGAAGGATTGGGAACCAAACTGAATTTTAGCACAGCTTATCACCCACAAACTGACGAACAAACCGAAAGAGTAAACCAGATCTTAAAAGATATGCTGAAAGCATGTGTGTTAGAATATGGATCTAAATGGGAAGATTGTCTGCCTTTCGCAGAATTCTCATATAACAATAGTTATGAAGCCAGTTTGCAAATGGCCCCATTTGAGTTTCTGTATGGAAGGAAGTGACGTACACCCTTGAATTGGTCGCAAGCAGGAGATAGTCAGATTTTGGGACCCGACATCCTACGAGAAGGTAAAGAGAAGGTTCACAAAGTCCGTAAACACCTCAAGACCGCTCAATCCAGACAGAAGAGTTATGCTGACAAAAGACGTCGAGACTTGACCTTCAATATCGGAGATTTTTTGTATCTCAAAGTATCACCTTTGAAGGGAATGCAACATTTTCAACTGAAAGGGAAGCTTGCCCCAAGATATATTGGACCCTTCAAGATATTAAATCATCGAGGAGAAGTATCCTATCAGTTAGAATTGCATGAGCAGATGTCAGCTGTACATGATGTGTTCCATATCTCGTTACTTAGGAAATGCCTAGAAGTTCTGGAGAAGACGGAAGTTTTCAAGAACATCGATCACAAAGCCATAGACATCAACAAGGATTTAACCTATCGTGAAGTACCCATCCGTATTCTGTAAGAAGCCTTCAGAACCACCAGGACCAGAAGTATCAAGTTTCTCAAGATCTAGTGGAGTAACCATACCGAAGAAGAATCTACTTGGGAACGAGAAGCTTATATTAGGACTGAGTTTCCCAATCTCTTTAGTTCCTAGTTTTTCTTGAATCTCAGGACAAGATTCGATTTAAGGAGGGAAGGTTTGTAACACCTCAAAAATATTAAACAAGCGTATCAAGTTCTAATCACCCAAGTTTAGGGTTAAAAAAACTTTTATTATTAAACATATATGAATGTGTGTGTGATTTCTATTAATGCATGAATGCTTGCAATTGCCATGTTTGATTGCTATAAATGATAAGGATTAGTTTAAAGATGAATACCACATCATCTAAGTTAATTCCAAACAAAATCAAATAAAAAGGAAAGCAAATATGAAGCATATGATCATATGGTCATTTTGGCCAAAGTTAACCACTAGCCTACTTTGGCCATCTCTAGTAAAAGATTTCTAACAGAAACAATTATAATTCTTTTCACCCCTTGCTAGACGAAGTAAAAAAGAACCCAAGCCAACTTTACAAGCTTATAGAAACTATTGCTAAATCTATTTGAGAGGCAATTCAAAATTGAATCAAGTGTAGGTACATAGATGATCATTTTTCAAAAACCACTCAAATCAACACCACTTGACAATTCCTAGAAACAAGAGACTACCAAGTATGTGACCATCACACTCAACAAAAATCATTCAAAAATTTGAAAGTTGAATTCATGCGGCCATTTGATCGAACACCTAGCAGACAGAGTATAGCTACCAACTATCTACTGTTTGTGATCAATCAATTGATCATCAATTCTACCCCAATTCTACTCCATATCTGACCCATGACCACCCCAGTACACGCCATGCAGTGGAGCCATTTTCCCTTCGTCGTTGCACCAGTGCCATGCGTACCCGAGCATATCCATGCCGGTACAGCACGGACACGACGCCACAGACGGCGCCACCCTCTCCCATGATTCCTAGCTAATAGCCATGACCTTACCGCCACTCTTTGTCCACCCCTTGACCAACAGCGAGAAGTGGAGACGCTGGAATGATCGCGCCCATTTAAACCTCTGCCATGCCGAGAGCACGAAGGAGCGCCGAAGCCGCCTCGTGCAGCCACACCGCACCTCGCTCTCTCGTCGCGTACCCGCACCTGCCGCACCATGATGTCTACGCACTTTTATTCTTGTAGACAGTTGTTGGGCCTCCAAGTGTAGAGGTTTGTAGAACAGCAGCAAGTTTTCCCTTAAGTGGATCACCCAAGGTTTATCAAACTCAGGGAGGAAGTGGTCAAAGGTATTCCCTCTCAAGCAACCCTACAATCAAGATACAAGAAGTCTCTTGTGTCCCCAACACACCCAATACACTTGTCAGGTGTATAGGTGCACTAGTTCGGCGAAGATATAGTAAAATACAGGTGGTATGGATAATTATAAGTGGTAACGGTGCTAGAAAATAACTTGATGGCATGGAAAAGACTAAAGGCAAACTGAAATAAAGACGGAAGCAAGCAAACATGTAACAGATCTAGTAGCAAACGGTGTTTCAGTGCTTAGAAACAAGGCCTAGGGATCATACTTTCACTAGTGAACACTCTCATATAAATATATTCTTCTTTATAATACTACGCTGAACTACTCTCCAGTTGGACACTCTAATCGTTGGGCACTCCTTAAAGTAAGCCCTTCCCATCTAGATAACCCCACGTTGTCACCTTGAGCACTAGATGGTTCCAACAAACACCACAATTTCATAAAGACATCCAACTCCAAATATAACTCATAACAAGTATTTGTAATCTCTAGCCTAAGTGCCACCATGGTGAGCACGTTGTCACTTTCACACACATGGGGAGAGCAGAGATTCATTAAAGCACTTGAGTAGCAAGGTAGAGCTATAGATTACAAGATCATGATCACAATATGATCATGCATAGATAGAGAGATGAACACATAGCTACCGGTAGAACCCTTAGCCTCGAGAGATAACTACTCCCTCCTCATCATGGGAATCAGCAATGGTGATGGAGATGGTGGTGGAGATCGATGGAGATGGCTCCGGGGGCACTTCCCCGTCCCGGTAGGGTGCCGGAACAGAGACTTTTTGTCCCCCGAATCTCCCCTTCGGTGGCGGCGGCGCTGCGGAACTTTTCGTGGATTTTTGATCAAGTCCTTAGGGTTTTCGTCCCGAGGGCATCTTATAGGCGGAAGGGGAGGCCGAGGGGGTGCCGGGAGCGGCCACACCACCCCCTGGCCCGGGCTAGGCCTGGCCGCATGGCCAGGTGGTGTGGTGGCCCCCTGGCCCCTCTCCGTCTCGTATTCTAGCACTTGATGACTTCTAGAAAAATAGGTACTTTGGCTTTTGTCCCGTCCAATTCTGAGAATATTCATTTTCTGACTTTCGTGAAACCAAAAACAGCAGAAAACGGCCAGCTGGCACTGTGGCTCTTGTTAATAGGTTAGTCCAAGAAATCATATGAAAAGTACTCCAAAGTGTGGACAAAACACAAGAAAGTGGATATAACTAAGCATGGAACATCAAAAATTATAGATACATTTGCAATGTATCAACATCCCCAAGCTTAACTCCTGCTCGTCCTCGAGTAGGTAAGTGATAAAAAGAAAGAATAATTTTTGAGGTGACATGCACTATCATAGACTTGATCAAAGTATTTGTAAAACATTCAAAGCTGGGATCATAGTACTTCAATCATAACATGAAAGACAAAGTTCTAGCAATAAGACAAAGAAACTATGATGGAACATGAAAAGGCACAAACAAAAGATTCATGAATAACAATGTTGTGTAAGACGTTTGTTTGTTTCACATAAAGAAAACATAGCATAGTGGTATTCAGCTTGTCCCTCATAGAGTAGCAAATATAAATGCATAGGACACCTTCAAAGTTCATAAGAGTGACTAGATACAAATAGTTTAAAACAAGCAATATCAAAGCTATGCATCAATCAACTAGTCTTGGGACAATGCACATAGAACTAAGAATGGCCACTATGCTCTCAAAGTAGGTGCATAAAGATAGAATGTGGAGACTCAATGTAATGGTGGAAGAAAGGCCTTTGTAAAAGGAAGTAGGGATTCAAGTCTCATAAAGAGCTTCCAAAAATTATGGTACTTATAGCTTTCAGCTCTCATTGCCCCTATCATAAGCATCTTTAAGGTGATTAAGGTTAAAGTGACACAACTAAGAGGATATGCTTGACAAGTTATAAACCGAAATCTCATGCCCCTTACTTACGAAGACCGATCCTCATGCTACTCAACTTCAGTCACGAGTAATCTCTTGTCATTGTAAGTACATGTGTATCATTAAGAACCGCCAATAGGGTACCCCTTGCACATGATACGGGAGCTTTCCCATAATCCAAATGACAAGGCAAGCAGATAATGAGCATCTCAGCGATCTTTTTATTTGCTATTTACATAGGTTTTTATTGAGGATGCTTCATAGAGTGCTCATTATGGTGATGTTGCAAGTTTCCACTATGATTAGGCATGGCTTAGGCTAGCGGCCCAGGCGTTTCTCTAACACACATACAAACTCCATGATCTTACAAGTTCCACTTTTATTTCACACCGCCGGGATCCGTAAGCAAAAGAACATGATATCAACGGGGTACAAAGTACAAGTGCAATGTTGAAAGCGTTCCCCATGGTACATGGTTCTGCTAATTTCAACTTATAAAGCGCAAGCATATACGCAACAAAGAAGGACCCAATGGTTCAAGTTTATTAGAGGCAATAAAGTAAAGTGTGCCATCAAGTTCGTGAGAGCTTTAATCACCAGTTTTCTCATAACAAGTTTAATTTGGAAGGTAAACAAAAGCATGAATATACTTGGAATAGCATAAGCTAGTAGGTAGGTATGGTGGACTCTTTGGAATAACTTGGTTTAGGGAGTTGGATGCATGAGTGGAACTCATACTTTGTTGCGGAGGCTAGCAAAAGACTGGGAGCGACAAACGAAGAGAGCAATAATGGCCATAATCATGCAGAGCGACAAAACAACATTGATCAAAGCATAAAGTGATACTACAAGTTGAAAACTAAAGGATCATAAAGGCTATGGTGACTTGAGATAGTCATAACATGGTGTGAGCATGTGCCAAGTCAACCCAAATAAAGCATCAAAGGAGAATACCACTATACTATGCTTTAATATGCTAAAATAACGCATGATTCATCCAAGACACATTAAGCAATCTCAATTGTTTATAACAAGTCATGCTACAGCAAATAATACTAAGCATAAAGCCAAAACAATATCAAGCATGGCATGACAAAGCATAGGCCACAGTAAAAAACAAGCTCTTTTTACCACATAAGTATGAACTTTCCTACTCTTTTCCAAACCAAACCAAACTATTTGCAAACCAATGTATGAAAGAGGGGGTCCAACCAATTTATTCAGAAAACTAAGAAAACAAAAGAAAACAAAAAACCAAAACGAAAACGAAAAAAGAAGACACTCCAAGAACAACACAACTGTGCATGAAACAATAAAAATGAAGCGTTTGGAAGAAACCTGGGATTTTTATTGATGAAGAGGGGATGCCTTGGGCATCCCAAAGCTTTGACGCTTGTACTTCTTGGATATTTCTTGGGGTGACATGCGTGGCATCCCCAAGCTTGAGCTTTAGCCCATCCTTCATCTCATTACTCATTCCCTCCATACACCTGAAATGGTTTCCTTCATACAAAACTTCACACAATCTTTATTACCAACATTAGTGCACTCAAGATAATAAGTCTTAAGGTTCAGTTCCAACACCAATAAACTTCCATTAGAACACTAGCTACTGAAGCACTTCCCTCAAAAAGCTCAATTCCCCAAAGAGAACTCAAAAAGGAACCAACAAGAAGCAAATGCAAATAATGGCAGAAATCTATCAAAACAAACCAGCAGATAAAGACGAATTTTTTTGAAGACCGTCTATTGCTCAAATCAAAAAGTGTTGTACTAACTAAAGTTAGATAACAACCAGGGGCAGAAGCACAAAAATGCACACCTCAAAAAGACGTTCAGAGATTTTACACGAATTTTTATGGTGAAGCACATAAATCTGTTTCGGGACAACAATTTTCTCAATCATTACTTCTCTCTCATTAGATGTTACTCTTGACACAAAAAGCAAATAAAAGGATAAGGAGAGGTTATTACAGAGGTAATAACTTCCAAGACTCATCTAAAACTTTTGGGTTATCTCCCAATAAGTACTTTTCTTTAATGCCTTTAAGTTAGGCTTGATAGTTTGAGAAGATGCTCACATAGGAAATATAAATCGAAGTAAAAGAGAGCATCAAGTAGCAAATTCAAAGCATATTTAAGTCTAACCCACTTCCATGCATAGGAATCTTGTAAAGAAACAAGTCATGAAAGCACAAAGCAACAAGCATAGGAAAGCAAAACAAGTGCAACTTCAGGACTTTCAACATAAAGAGGGGAAAGTTAATTTTGTTGAGATACATAAAACCATCTTTCCCTCTCTCATAATAACTTTCAGTAGCATCATGAATAAAATTAACAATATAACTATCACATAAAACATTTTTTATATGAGCCACATGCACAAAACAATTATTACTCTCCCTATAAGAATAGTCATTCTTATTAATCATAGTGGGAGCAAATTCAACAAAATAGCTATCATTATTATTCTCATCACCATAATCATAAAATATAGGAGGCATATTGTAATCATAATTAATTTTCTCCTCAATAGTAGGTGGACTGAAAATATCATTTTCATCATTGCAATCATCATATATTGGGGGTATAGTATCATCATAAGCAATAGAATAGTTATCTTCCAAAGTGTGTTCATTTGTAAACATATCATCATTGGAAGGAACATGGATAACACTAATAGTACAACAATTATCATCATTTTTAGAATTGGTACCGAAGAGATATTCAATATCAAAAGTAGTGTGCTTTTCCCAATCATGATCACTACTATAGGTAATAGGCATAGGAACATCATCGAGTTCAGACTCATCAAAAACTATAATAGGAGCAACATGCTTAGGGGAAAATACCGTTTCCTCTCTCCTTTTACTCCTCCTCTTCTTCTTTCTCCTCTTTTCTTTAGGAGGGAGAGGCTTGAAAGGAAGCTTCTCCATATACCCTGGTTCATTGTTAGAGACAATAGAAGAAAGTTTGGAGGATTCCTTCTTTTCATTAATAAGATCAAAACACATATTAGTCCTATCATATCATGGTAAAATCTCATCTTATATAATATTTTGTATGTAAGTATTTGTGTGGAAATTATCAACACAATAAAGATGACAACCATGCAGGACACTTTTCATATCAAAAGAACCCATATCTACCAAAGAGGTTTTTCTTGATAACTCTTCACACCCCAAAAATAATGTAAGTTCATCATGTTGATTAGGAGTGATCATGTCATCACAATAAAAACTTGTAGTACTCATTGGATTAGAAGGGCTATCATTATGGCCCGAGCATTGAAAATTGAAATGACCCACTTTGAAGTAAAGTTCACAAATAAAAGGATAAAGGGCACAAACTTTTTTACCAAGATCATTTAAAGCCCTATACCACATTCTAGTTTTTTCATTCCTGTGGGTGATACAATATTCTTCTTCAATTTGATTATTCTCGCAAGGTCTATGTATTCCACAAAAATTAACATGCTTATAAGAAATAGTACTTTCAGAGGTTTGAGCATGTTTATTGCTATCATTAACAACAATTTCATTTTCCATGCAAGTGTCTTTAAAAGGCTCATGATACATGTCCCACTTTTCTTTAGGAGCATTAATATGAGAAGCAAAGGTTTTAAAACAATCAATAAGAATTTGAGGATCAAGACCATATTTAGCACTAAGCTCTTGAAAATCAGCAGTTTCAGCGAAAGACTTAATGCAATCATACTCATAGTTTATATCTGGTTCTTTACCTTTGTTGTTATCCCAATCTTCGGTATTGCTTTGAATTGTTTCAAGAAGATCCCACTTAGCTTTGACCTCCTTACTCATGAAGGATCCCTCTAAACAAGTATCTAGATAGTCCTTGTAATGTCCTGAAAGCCTTGCATAGAAATTATTAATAACAATATTCCTGGGGAGCTCATGAATGGGACATTTGAGCATTAGTGACTTCAATCACCCCCATGCTTGGGCAATACTTTCTCCATCATGAGGATGAAAATTATAAATATAATTCCTATCTTTGTGAATTTCATGAGGAGGATAAAATTTAGAGTAAAAGAGAGATTCAAGTTCCTTCCACTCCAAATGATGAGGATCATCTAGTAGCTCATACCACTCCCTTGCTTTGCCCTTAAGTGATAAAGAGAATAACTTCTTCTTGACGTGATCTGTTGTAATACCTGCACACTTGAACAACCCGTATAATTCGTGTATAAAGAGCAAATGATCACCGGGATGGACAGTTCCATCTCCAAAATAGTAGTTATCCATAACACGATCAATAATTCTTGTAGGTATCTTAAAATTATCATTAGAATTACCACATATGGGAGATAAAGTATCATCAGAGCAAATTTTCTTCTTTAAAACTGGGGAAGTAAAAAGATCATTTTCATAAAAGCTAACTTCCCCAAGCTTAGACGTTTCCATAGCATTAGTAACAAAGGTGTTCGAAAGATTCATACTAATAACATTGCTATTAGCATGAAAAGAAGGTTCCAAGGGTTTTTTAATTTTCTTTTCAAAGAATTCATGTTCTACATTAGGAAAAATACTAAAAAGCTCTCTAATTTTGTTGTTGTTTTCCATTAAGCCTAACTAGTGAAAAAAAGAAACAAAAAGACAAAATTGCAGAATCTAAAGGAAATAACTCCGAGCACTCACACCAGAGGATGTGAGTACCTTTTACCTTACCTCCCCAGCAACGGCGCCAGAAAATAGGCGTTTGCTGTGGGAGGTTCTTCTTCTTTAATCCTCCAGTGTGAATACCTTTTACCTTACCTCCCCGGCAACGGCGCTAGAAAATAGCTTGATGTCTACGCACTTCTATTCTTGTAGACAGTTGTTGGGCCTCCAAGTGCAGAGGTTTGTAGAACAGCAGCAAGTATTCCCTTAAGTGGATCACCCAAGGTTTATCGAACTCAGGGAGGAAGTGGTTAAAGGTATTCCCTCTCAAGCAACCCTACAATCAAGATACAAGAAGTCTCTTGTGTCCCCAACACACCCAATACACTTGTCAGGTGTATAGGTGCACTAGTTCGGCGAAGAGATGGTAAAATACAGGTGGTATGGATAATTATAAGTGGTAACGGTGCTAGAAAATAACTTGATGGCGTGGAAAAGACTAAAGGCAAACTGAAATAAAGACGGAAGCAAGCAAACATGTAATAGATCTAGTAGAAAACGGTGTTTCAGTGCTTAGAAACAAGGCCTAGGGATCATACTTTCACTAGTGAACACTCTCATATAAATATATTCTTGTTTATGATACTACGCAGAACTACTCTCCGGTTGGACACTCTAATCGTTGGTAGGGCTATAACAGCACTCCTCAAAGTAAGCCTTTCCCATCTAGATAACCCCATACTGTCACCTTGAGCACTAGATGGTTCCAACAAACACCATAATTTCATAAAGACATCCAACTCCAAATATAACTCATAACAAGTATTTGTAATCTCTAGCCTAAGTGCCACCATGGTGAGCACGCTGTCACTTTCACACACATGGGGAGAGCAGAGATTCATTAAAGCACTTGAGTAGCAAGGTAGATCTATAGATTACAAGCTCATGATCACAATATGATCATGCATAGATAGAGAGATGAACACATAGCTACCGGTAGAACCCTTAGCCTCGAGAGAGAACAACTCCCTCCTCATCATGGGAATCAGCAATGGTGATGGAGATGGCTCCAGGGGCACTTCCCCGTCCCAGCAGGGTGCCGGAACAGAGACTTTCTGTCCCCCGAATCTCCCCTTCGGTGGTGGCGCCGCTGCGGAACTTTTCGTGGATTTTTGATCAAGTCCTTAGGGTTTTCATCCTGAGGGCATCTTATAGGCGGAAGGGGAGGCCGAGGGGGTGCCGAGAGCGGCCACACCACCCCCTGGCGCGGGCCAGGCCTAGCCGCGTGACCAGGTGGTGTGGTGCCCCCCTGGCCCCTCTCTGTCTCGTATTCTGGCACTTGATGACTTCCGGAAAAATAGGCACTTTGGCTTTTGTCCGGTCCAATTCCGAGAATATTCATTTTCTGACTTTCCTGGAATCAAAAACAGCAGAAAATAGGCAGCTGGCACTGTGGCTCTTATTAATAGGTTAGTCCAAGAAATCATATGAAAAGTACTCCAAAGTGTGGACAAAACACAAGAAAGTGGATAAAACTAAGCATGGAACATCAAAAATTATAGATACATTTGCAATGTATCACATCACCAGCAACCGCCCAGACATGACCATTAGCCGTCGCGTGCCCTATGACTACCGTACTCGCTGACGAACACCACCGTACCCGAACAGAGCGCCGACATCACCCGGCCGACTGAGACCGCCCCTTGCCATGCCACTATGCGCGTGACGACCGCCGTAGTCCACCGCGTCGTCCCATGCCATCCGCCATGCCTAGCGCGACATGTAGCTGTGTCGTCGATGAAGCCCGACCATGCCGCCCTGCCTCCACCGCCGGTGTATAAATAGGAGCCACCCGAAACCTCAAACGACACACCATCTCACTCCCCTCTCTCTCAGAACCACCCCAGACCCTTTCCCGGAGCAAGGCGAGCACCACCCCGCTGGAATTTGACTGGAGCCCACCGCTGCAGTGAAGAAAGGGAGCTGTTGATTGGAGCTACCCCAGGAGCCGCCGTGACCGCCAATCGACTCGCCGTCGTCGACAAGCCTGTTCGCCCCATCGTCGGGCGTAGCTGGAGCCCTGGTAAGCCCCCAGCAACCCCCGTCATGCTGCTAGGTTTAGAATCTCGCTGGAGCACCGCGACGTAGACAACGAACCTCAACTATAGATCTTGTTCTAATCGTAGGGTTGGTATTGATAGATACCGTTTCGGTTAGAATTAGTCGCTGACACGTAGGACCCACCTGTCAGCAGCCTGCTACATGCGTGTTGTGCAGTTGGGCCAGCCCATTTCTTTTCCCGTGCAGAGCCCATCTATTCAAATAGCATTTTGCCATTTAGTTAAAAACCCTATTCTGTCAGTAGATTCAAAATTCAATTCAAAGAGATGTACTAAACCAAAATGCATGATTCAATTTTTTTAGAAAGGTACTTAAAATATCTATACACTCCCGTTAGATTCAAACTATTTGAAATTATAGATCACCTATACTAAAAATAACAAGACAGAGACTTTTACCACTTCAAACATTTTTATAAAATCAACCATAAATGCTTTTGAGTTGATTCCAACTCTCAAAAATCACATTTGCCATGCTCTACATAAATATGTAAAAAGATTTGGTTTTACAGATATTAAACATGGACTAGTATTAAAAGGATGCTATATAGGCTTTTATAGCCACTTTAATATTATTAGATAGTAATATTAAATCTTCTAATATATGACCACCACTTGAAATCACATTCTCAAGTATTGGAATATGTGGTGATGACATGTGTCAACATGATCCCATATTTTAATTAGAGGATATTAAATCTTAAGTATTTTCAATGAGTAGAAATTACTTTTCTAGAATAAGATAAATAAGAACGTGTAAATATGACATGTGATGATAGAGATGATGCTAGATCGTCTAGTGTGAGCCATGTTTGCTAAATATAAGTAGTTAAGTATTATTTGGTGATTGTGTATATTGAATGTATTTATAGATGCTAGTACCGAGCCGGGATATGATGAGGAGGAGTACTTCGAAGAAGAGGAAGAGAACTTCAACGACTGCACTGCTCAAGACAAACCATCATATGCAAGCTAAACTATGCAAGCTATCCATGCAAGCCCACTAAGCTAGATAACCTATGCAAGATGCATTGTGCATGCTTGGTTATGCAATTTTGAGTATACCAACCCCAGTTTTATATGCAAGCTTTACTTTCCCTTTTACTAAAGTTTCTTACTTAGTTAATGGAATGCGAGTAGTGGAAAATAGGATGGATACCTCCCAGATCATAGAACTATACTTGGGTACTTATACCAGATTAGCACCCCACAATAGTGATACCCTCAATACTAGTGGATAGTGCTAAACTAAAACTTGACCACTTTAGATGGAACACTTGGTGAAAATGATTATGAAAACCTTGGAATGATGATTCATTCTATTGAAATGTTTTGACATGTGTTATGAAACACAATGGGTTGATGATGAAACTGAATGAGGCATGAGCCTTGACTTTGACAAAAACTAATGGTTGGGTTCGGATGCGATACCATTCCAATTTTACCATACAACCACAATACCTGAGTTGGTAGGACTTAACTGGAAGTATACATGTCTTAGTATGGGTTCCCTTGTAGAAGAGGTTGAGCTGAGGCTACCTCGTGAATATGAATGTCCACCTATGCAGTTCCCGGGATGGCAGTTGGCCATGGCTAGGAGGCCAAGCTCATAGGGGAGGTGCCTATACTAGGGTGTGTAATTGAAAGGTTAGGATTGATTATCCGCATACCAAGTATGATGATTCAGGGTTATCCCTGATGGATGTATCGAATTTTGTGGTGAAAGTGTACCACCTCTGCAGACTGTCAAACTATTCGAATAGCCGTGTCCACGGTTATGGATAGTTGGAGTGGCCATATTGTTCCATTGTCAGATGTTTTCAAAATGACTTGTTACTTGATAGATGACTTTGACTTGACCACAACAGAGTTGTGCACATGAAATCTAAGTTCCCACTTATGTGATGTAGAGAACTAAAATTAGGTCTTTTACTCATAAGTTCTTATAGAATAAACCTGGTTTTTTGCAAACAAACCTAGAGCTTAAGATTCCTACTAGATTTTACCTTACCTATGTTAGTGATAGTTTGCAAGTACTTAAAGAGTACTCATGGCTTTGTCCCTAGCTATTCCCATGGCCAGACTATGAGGAGGACTACCTAGAAGATGGACAGCAGGAGGTCTATGACAACTAGGATCATCTCCCATTGTCAGCATTGCCTATGACCCTCAAGATGGGGCCCTACTACATTTACTTTCCGCTGCTTTGATGTGTATTAAGACTAGATCATGAGATCCTCTATTTGTAAGACCTTTAATATGGTTTGTAATGGATGATGTACTGTGGTACCAATTCTGTTATGTCTCGCAAAAATGGTAATACTGGGATTGCGATGTACAGCATAACAGGCATCTGGACTTAAAAATCCGGGTGTTGACAGTACTTCATTCCATTTACTAACACCACTAGGCAGGTCCATACATCTAAATGAATAAGCATAAAGGGGATATGCTCCTAAGCCCCTTACTCACATATGAGGTTCTTGTGTGTTTGGCATATTCGCATGCATTACATGTTAGTTTGCCCTTGCCTATTCCACACATAACATCCGGAAATATTATGCTCATCTTATCAAATGATACATGTCCCATCCTACAATGATGGATCATTGTCTGCTTCTCCTTGTCTTCCATGGATGCAGCATACACCATCTCTGAATGCACCCCTTTGTCCATATACCAGAGCCCTCTATGCCTGGTGCCAGTCCCAACCATATGCCTTTTCAGTCGCTCCTGAATCAAGACACCGAACTTGTCAAGAGTCACACTACAATCGATGTCATCAATTAGAGCACTCAAAGAATCCAAATTGACAAGAAACGCTGGCACATGTAAAACTGAGGATAGAAAATGTTTGAAGTGCACTTTACTGTGCTAACCCCAATGACTGGTTGTCTTGTACCATCAGCAGTTTGGATGGTTCCCTTGTGAGTAGGAGGATGCTTATTGTAAGACTCAAATACACAAAATTTACCCGCAACATGCTTAGATGCTCCCAAGTCTATAACCCATTATGTATCATTTTCATTAGTAGAAAGAGATGCTATTTCAGAATTACCTTCATCTATGGAGGCCTAGTGAGAAAAGTCTCCATAGGTAGCATCACCTACTTCTGCACCCTTGGACATCCCACTGCCCCTCTCATCAACTGCTATGTGTGCCTTCTGAACTCCTGAGTATCCCGAGTATCCACCTTGGCCTCTGGTAGTCTGCCCCCTGTGGTATCCTGAATATCCACCTCTGCCACCAGCCATCCTACTCCCTCTAGTATATCCCCTGCCCCTGCCACGAGTTGGACAGTTCCACTTCAGGTGACCTACCTCCCCACATGTGAAATAGTCCCTAGTCTCTTTCCACTCCCTCGGCTCGACAGGGACAAATGTTGAGGCCGGTACAGTCTTCTCATCCGCTTGCTCAAGAGATAGCCGCACCTCCTCTTGAGTCATTGTTGTAATAGCCTCATCAATAGTGGGAAGGGAGGTATGATGCAACATAGAAGCTTTCCTGCCATCCAAGCGCTTATCGAGCCCCTCCAGAAGTTGTAACACACATCTGTGTGTTATCCATTTCTGTCCTAAATCGATGCAGGCTGCATCATAGAGTTCGAGAGGGTCACAATTATCCTAGTCTGCCCATAACGCTTGCAGCTCAGTAACATATGTCATCACTAAATTTTCACCTTGGCGCAAGCGATGAATATTCCCATCTGTCTGAGCAATGAGCATAACATTGTCCTTGCTAGAGTATTGGGTGGACAGTGTCTTCCATATCTCAGCAGCAGTGGATAGCCCTTCCACAGATCGCCCAAGGGAGGGCACCACTGAATTCAACATCCACCCAATAAGCAAGGCGTTGATGGCCTTCCACTTCTTCCCTTCTGAACTAGTTTTGTATCTTGGTTCCCCAATGGTACCCAACAAGTACCCATCAAAATCTTTCTACTCCAAAGCCAACCTCGCCCTCCGAGACCAACTCAGATAGTTGGCAGCACCCTCAAGTTTGAGGTCAGTTGGCACCAACACAAGCTTCTGAACCACTTCCTCTTGAGGCACGATAACCCCAAAGGTTGGGTCGTCTGCCTTGGAGGCAAGGAATGTGGTGAGCTTCTCCAGAGCCTCAGCTAGACTCTTTGCATCATCCATCTTCACCGCTGCAACCGGCACCCGCAAGCACACAACAACAACTCTTCAACCCCTAACACCTTCTACCCAGCCACCGTCGCCGCCTACAGCAGCCGCAGCTCCACTGACCTCAGTAGCCTTTCACGCCACCACCGCCCCCAGCAACCATAGCTCTGATACCATGTTGATTTAGAGGGGAATCACCTTTCTAACATACACACACCGATAGCACTAGCGTTTGGATGCTTGGACTAAGTCTTGCTCTCCTCTAGCCCCTTCCTTTTATAGGTCAGCACTCAGTGGGCTTGGGCCTCTTGGGCTAGAATGGTTCAACGGATGACTACATGGCGTGGAATTACACCAAAAATGGGTTATTTTCATCTCAATATGCAACTCAGGAGCTTACGAGCTGGGCGAGCGTTGCCGTCTGGATCTCTGAGTAATCATGCTGGCTGGCTTTCGTTGTGGGCTGCGAAGGTCCCGGGAAAAGCAAAAAAAATCATATCTGGAGGATGATAAAAAATGGCCTCTCTCTTGGTGTTGAGCTACATAGGCGGCACATCAAAGAAGGGGTTAAATGCATATAAGAAACTCTCCTTCACCGCTTTTGGGACTGCTCACACTCATTAGATATATGGAATCATGCTAGAGACATTTCAGGTTTGCAAATGTCGAGACCGGATGAGTCGGTTCGTCATCTTCGTTTTCTCCAGGGTTGGCTGCTGGATTGGCTGGGTAGTATGAAGGATAAGGAGCTGTCGATCTCCATTATGATCATGTACCAGATGTGGTTAGCAAGGAATGAGGCTAGAGAGGAGCACAACATTGATGAGGCCCCGAACATAGTCCGATGATCTCTTGCTTTGGTGGAGGAATGGATCAATGTCACCCACAAAGAGAAAGAGGCAAGACATCCGGTACAGGAGCACTGGCTCCCCACCCCCCACACACACACACGATTGGCTGGTGCAAAGCGAATGTCGACGGGGCATTCCGTCTGGAAGATGGTATTGGAGGGTGCGGTGTGGTTCTTAGGGACCATGATGGCCGATTCTTGTTAGGAGAAAGCCATTTTTTGACCTCTATAACGGATGCTGAGAGCGCGGAGCTCATGGCGTGTAAGCGTGCACTAATCATTGGAGGGGATGCAAGGATTAACAATATCTACCTCGAGTCAGATTGCCTCGCTGCTGTTGCCAAGTTGAAGAGTTCGGACGTCGATCGTTCGGTTCATGGGCCTTTGGTGAAGGAAATAAAGGTTCTGTTAAGAGGGTTTGGAGCCTTCGAAATTAGACATGCACGTCGATCATGCAATGGCGTTGCGCACGTTCTAGCAAAAGTAAGCTGCTGAAAAAAGAGTAGTTATTCTTGTGTGGATTCTCCCCCAGGTTTTGTTGTAAACTTGTTGGTTTCGGATGCCGGTGTATTAATATAAGAGCAACTGTGATAAAAAAATCCTTCATGGCAATACTCTCTCTATCTCTCTACCGTTTCATAGCAAACATTATTTGTACTTTAGAGGTTGTATTCATCTAATAAGCTAGCTGCGGAGGAATGGCTCTGCATAGCTAGTTAGCAGGCTGAGGTCTCGTTTGTTAATGGAATTAACCAGACAAATTGAACGGCCATGCACCACCACCCATAGAAAGGATGATCATACAATATCTTAACCATTTTTTTAAAGGAACACACACTTTGTACATCGAGCATCACAAAAAAAATCCAAATATTATTCTAACAACTTTGAACGAGCAAACCATTCCTAGTCATTTCGAAGCTCCCTCTCTCTTCTGAAAGCCTTGCTAACACAATAAACAAAAGCTCTCTGCTTGCAATCCATAATGCCACCACAAATACAGAGATCTCACATAGATATCACCGTAAGGTAACTCCATAGTATCAGTTGCAGAATTCAAACAGACCTCACTACAACAATAGCAAGTAATCCTGAACACTAGCAGTTGAGGTGCATGGAGATTTCCGATTGCATTCAAAAACTCTGAACTTACTCCTGCGTTGTTCTATTATCTATGGTAGTTTAACCTAGCCCTATTTTTAGGGATCGTATGAAAAATAAAAATAGCAAGTAATCAGGGAACTAACATGAGCCAGAGAAAAATCCTGTTAATATAAATTCGATAAATTAACAATCATATCTCATGATTCTTGAATCTTCATACATGCCTTGTGCTTCCATATGCCTCTCTGTCAAACAAACTAGACTAAAATTGGAAAAAGGCTATGATGTCGATATTGAATATGATATCTAAGCAATATGAATGGCACAGATGAGCTGAAAAAGAGCATTTAATTGGTAGGAGCAAGTAGTATAATCACCTAACAAATAGAAGGACGTGGTTTGGGATATTTCAACCTGAGGTACATAGTTACAACTTCCTCTTAGCTAGAACCTGGAAAGTCGAAGCAGCTTGCCCTCAACATTGCCGGAGATAGCGAGATGACGGGTCATGCTGCCGCTTTTCGAATGAGAGAGCTATGTACAATTAAAAATCTTACTTCCCAAATCTATACAGAGCATACGACACGAATCTTCGGAAAAGTAGTTTTTTTTAGATAAAAGGCGTTAGAGCCCAGGTTTATAGATAAATCCCCAAAGGACCAAGGTATCCGTACAACGAGCTACACTGGACAAATCAGGAAAGGGTACACCGGAACAAACCGGTTGATAAGAGGCCACATGGAGTTCGATGTGAAACACTAGTACAAAACCAAAACTAACACGGAGGCCACCGAAGAAACACACATTAGTAAGGGAGCACAACATCGCAAGGAAGGAGTCCCGCTACTCTAGTTGCAGAAGGAGATGACATCAATCAAGAATGTGAATACACCTTGGTCCTTCTTCCGGCTTAGAGGATGCCACCACTGCAGATAGACAACAATTTTGTACAACTCGTCATGAGTTCTAATAAATATAGCCTCAATTAAAGTCTTATTCCTAATATTCCACAAGGCCCAAGACATGCCGCAAACGTAGTCCATAGGAAGCGTTTGAACTGACTGCTCACCCCCTTCACCAGCGAAAAGAAGTGAGCAAACGATCTGGGAACCTTGCTACTCCCCAAAGCTTCCCAAAAGCAAGCCCATTTTTTTTAGCAAGGATACACTTGAAGAATATGTGATTTTGATCCTCAGGAATTCTGCACAGAGAACAAAGGCTATCACCAAGGCCATGTCGCTTCTGCACCTTGTCCTCACTAGGGATCCTACCACTAGCAAACTCTCACAAAAAGAACTTGATCTTCAGTAGGATCGCACCAAAAGAAGCTCTCTCTCTCTCATAGCAAACATCATTTGTACTTTAGAGGTCGTATTCATAGAAAGGATGATCCGATAATATCTTAACCATTTTTTATAGAAACACACACTTTGTACATCGAGCATAAACAAAACAATATCCAAATATTATTGTAACAACTTTGAACGAGCAAACATTTCCTAGTCATTTCGAAGCTCCCTCTCTTTTATGAAAGCCTTGCTAACAAAATAAAACAATGCTCTCCTCCTGCAATCCATAATTCCACGACAAATATAGAGGTCTCACATGGATACCACCATAAGGTAACTGCATAGTATCAGTTGCAGAATTCAAACGGCACTCTTGCTTCGGTAACCCACCCCACACACACACACTATAGGGAATCATTCAGGGAATAACCGGTTTTTCGGTGGTTATGTGCTTGTTCCGGATCCGATCAGTTTATTTTAATCCGTATGTGTGATCCCATATGCATACTTTGCTGAGTAAAATACGGAGACCGAACGATCGGTCCACACGAAGGAACCGTCGGCCCCGTCGCCTCCGTCCACATCCTCTTTCTCGCCCAAATCTTCCCCGATCTACTGCGGCTACACGAGAGGAGGCCACCTCTTGTTCTCCTTCCGTCTGCGTCTTACGGTTTGTCTAGGAGATGCGGTTCGATCAAGATTAGAGGCGCACGACGCAGGTGGTATCAGCGACGAGCGAGATGGAACGTGGAACGGCATTTGCTTCAGAACCGCATGTGGGAGCAGCAAATCTTTTTTCACTACCCACGACATGTACGTAACACCTTAGATACGCATACTGGTACAAAAAAAATAACGGCCTAAACCGGTAAGCCGGTTTTCCAATCAAAATTTTCCCTTGGGGGGGTACCAAGCAAGGTACTTCCATACGCCTCTCTATCAAACAAACTAGACTAAAATTGGAAAAAGGCTATGATGTCGATATTGAATATGATATCTAAGCAAGTTGAATGACACATATGAGCTGAAAAAGAGCATTTAATTGGTAGGAGTAAGTAGTATAATCACCTAACTAATAGAAGGATATGGTTTGAGAAATTTCAATGTGAGGTACGTAGTTACAACTTCCTCTTAGCTGGAACCTAAAAGTCGAAGCAGCTTGCCCTCAACATTGCCGGAGATAGCGAGATGACTAGCCATGCTGCCGCTTTTCGAATGAGAGAGCTATGTACAATTAAAAATCTTACTTCCAAAATCTACACAGAGAATATGACATGAATCTTCAGAAAAGCAGTTTTTTTTAGATAAAAGGCGTTAGAGCCCAGGATTATAGATAAATCCCCAAAGGACCAAGGTATCCGTACAATGAGCTATACTGGGAAAATCAGGAAAGGGTACACCGGAACAAACCGGTTGATAAGAGGACAGATAGAGTTCGAGGTGCAACACTAGTACAAAACCAAAACTAACACAGAGGCCACCACGAAAGGCACACACAGAAGTAAGGGAGTACAACATCGCAAGGAAGGAGTCCCCCTACTCCTATTGCAGAAGGAGATGACATCAATCAAGAATGTGAATACATCTTGGTCCTTCTTCTGGCTTAGAGGATGCCACCACTGCAGATAGGCAATAATTTTGTATAAGTCATCATGAGTTCTAATAAATATAGTCTCAATTAAAGCCTTATTCCTAATATTCCACAAGGCCCAAGACATGGCCACAAACATAGTCCATAGGAAGTGTTTGAACTGACCGCTCACCCCCTTCACCATGGAAAAGAAGTGAGCAAATGATCTAGGAGCCCAGCTACTTCCCAAATCTTCCCAAAAGCAAGCCAAGAAAAAATTAGCAAGGATACAATTGAAGAAGATGTGATTTTGATCCTCAGGAATTCTGCACAGAGGGCAAAGGCTGTCACCAGGTCCATGTTGCTTCTGCCCCTGGTCGTCACTAGGGATCCTACCTCTAGCGAACTCCCACAAAAAGAACTTGATTTTTTGTAGGATCCTAAGGTGCCACAGCTCACAAAAATGAAAGACTCCTGCACATTTATGCAAGGCAGCATACAGAGAGAGGAAGTCGAGAAGACCCTTCACAGATCTTCCGGAAAGCAGTTATTCATGCCATGGACGTAGTCTCCTAGCGCAAAGTAGATGACGGTCTTTGTGTATGCTAAGGAAGGGATACATGGGTGCCATCTTTCCCGTGACGCCGGAGATGAGTGACACCGAGACATAGGTAGATTTCTTTAGATATTTAGGTACTTTTAGTTGCGCTGACATGTGGGCCCAGTCCAACTCAACAAATCGGTCCCACCTATCAGTTCTAGTATTAATTCAATATTACCGCATAATTTTGCGTGAATTCACTGCTGGGGTGGTAGATTTACGTTCCGAAAACGAAGAGTGGTATCGTTTTGTTTGTCCTATAATTTGATAGTTTTATGCTATTAACTCGCAACATGTATATAGCAGTGAGTAGACTTGTGAAAGGCAACACCATGTTGACATATCATAAGAACACCAAGTATTATCCTCTCTAGCAGTCACTGAGTATTCCAAAGTTATCTGAACTACAACGATTTTAAGCTAAGAAAGTTTAAGAGCAGTAAATGGTTGAGGTTAAAAAATTATTGAACCCGATGAACTTTCAAATAGATAACGGACAAAAATGTTCAGATTTAGGCGAGACAATAGAGTTTGTGCATGCAAATCCCCTATAAACTAAATTCGGACAAAGCTGTAACAAAGGGGGTATATGAGCGAGCACCCATCAGAATGCGGACACAACATGTCGATGACAGACACGGGGATGGTGAAGTTTTGAGTAGAAGAATCAAATCTAAGTTGTGGATAACCTCAACGTTGTAGAAGAATCAAATCCAAGTTGTAGAGCTTGTGCATGCAAATCCCCTATAAACTAAATATTCCTAGAGGGGTGCAGTCATTTGGATAGCACCATTGATGCTTAGAAATAAAGTGCCCGTAGAGAAACTGAATCGATACTGGAATCTAGCTCAACATGTTCCATGGAGAATTGCTTTCTTGCCGAAACTGCAGGTACTTATCGCGACTAGCAAAGCCAGCTTTTCTTAATGTAGGCAACTTGTACGTGTAGAAAAGGAACCGCCCCTCTCCCTCTCCTCTCCCCTCTAGCATCTCGCCTCCTAGAGCTCCTCCTTCCCAGGGAAGCCAGGTCCCTCTCCACTCTTCTCCAGCGATGGCCGGCGTCGAGATTGGGTGAGAGTCCCACCCATATCTGGGCATGGGCAGCCCGGCCCGAAAAAATCCCGATGGGCCAGGCTTTTCAGGCACGCGGGCCGGGCTTGGGCTGCAGAATTGAGGCCCGACAACCTCACGGGCCGGGCTCAGGCCAGAGGAATGGGCAAAACAGGGAAGGGCCCGGCCCGATGGCCCGGAGGATTATGTGCATGGCGGGCCGGGCTCGGGCTCAAGATTCAGGCCTGACAGCCGGGCCGGGCTCGGGTCTGGGTTTTGCACGGGCGGGCTTTGTCAGGCCCGACCAGAGCCTGGCCCGGCCCAGAAAATGCCCAGGTATAGTCCCATCCCTTTTACCATAGTAGTTGTAGTTTTATCCCTTATGGTTCCACCTCTCTGGCGTTTGACAGTCGGTTGGTGATCTCCGGTGGCCAGATCCGCTGTGTTGTGCTCATGGATTGCTTCGAATGTATCCCGCCGATGGCATGCGGCGATGCGGAGGAGCTGGTCCAAGGCATACATCCCTCTGAATATGGTCCACCTTGGATGCTTCGAGTTGGTGGGGATGGATCTTTCCCCCACTCGATTTGGTCCCTCTTTCCTCTGCAGTGGTGCTCTCATGGGGAGAGCCGAAGTCGAGGTGAAGACCACCATTCTCTCCAAATAAGATCCAAGTCTCACACGCCTTCCACTGCCTTCTTCTACGGCTACCTCCTCCGGCAAGTGGCAGCTGCTTGGAGTTTGTTGGTGGCCAGCGTCTCATGTGGCGGCAGTTGAGGGCTCGATGTGCCGGCGAGGAGAAGGTTCGTTTCACCTGCCTTGCCTTCCCTTGTAGACATCATGGAGATGGCCATGGTGAAGGGAAGGATGTTCTCTGCCTTCTTCCTCCTCGGTGGGGATTTGCTGCTTCTATTGGCGGAGCTCCCAAGCGACGGCGAATTTGCACTGTCGCTATTCTTGGTCATGGCAACCTCTCCGCGCGGTGGTTCTGGGTGAGCCGCTGCTTCATCAACCTCCTAGCTGTCGTGCCTTTGAGAAGGCTTCTTCGCCACTCTGTTACGACACTCTTCGACTCACCTTTGCCAAGTGGTGTTGTCCCCGGCATCGGTGCGTCCGGACGTGGAGTAGAGTGCGTCATTGTCCTCGGTGGAGAAGGACTTGATTGCAATTTTCAATTAATTTCTAGGGTTCTTTTTGTAAAAGTCCGGGGCTTGTTTGTAACTACTTTTATTTTTGAGGCCTTGTTTGTAATTGTTCCCACCAATTAATGCAGCTCTGGACCCTCTTGGGTCCTTCCCCTTGTTAACAAAAACATGTAGAAACATAGATAGACAGTCACAAACATGAATGATGGATCGAACGATCAACCAAGCTAGCTATCTCTCAACATGCATGCTTTCCGTGTAGTACTTATCCATCAAAAATCAGTTATTCTTTTAATATTGAGTAGGTGAATTCAATCTTTTAAATTACTAGTAAAAGTGTCCGTGCGTTGCAACGGTTCAACAAATCAATAGGTATTATAAAAAATAAACAAAATATAATCATGTATTGTCTAGTTTGCCTCATAATCAGAACTTTTCAATCAGGAGACGTCGCCGCGTCGTTATTCAGTTTTCTACAAAATGAGTGGCATATTGAGGGTGTGCATTTTTTTATCTTTCTCGGGGATAGTTAAACTATCCGATCAGATCCATATACTCCATCAATAAATCAATCTAATTCGCCCTATCACACCGTTTTGGAGTTAGACATTTTTCTTATCTTAACTGATCTGATTCGCAAGGAGAACAACCAATCTAATTCCCTACTCTGCACATGTGCACACGTTATTTTTCATGCATCTGAGTCCTCCAGGATGGCATGTGTATGCGATTGCGCAGATTGTCTTTGGGGGAGCGCACCTCTCCCTACTCAGATCTGAACCCCAACCGTCGCCCTAGGCACTCTTTCCCCTGGTCTCCTCCCTCACCCTGTTGAGAGTCGACCTCCCCTCCTCCATGTCGCCCTGACCTTCTCCCTCTCTGGCGGCACTGCTAGCCGGCGAGAGGATGGTCCAGGTGGTCTGGCCCTTAGTTTAGGTTGTAGATTAGGTTTGCCTATATGGCGCCTGGGCTCAATGCCCGTCTGGAGTGATCTCCCGGATCACGTGAGCTTGATCCTTTGGCTGCTGCTGCTCGACATCCCCTCTACGGTGTCGGATGGACTGAGCCGGAGGTGGAGGTGATCGATGACAATAGGATTTCCATCAATAAGCTCGCATTTTCTTCCTCTTCAGATCCTGGCGATGGGGTTGTTGTTTCTCTCCAAGGCCATCGTAGTGATGAAATTGGAGAGAAGTGGCGACGCGCAGCTGCCCTTTGCCGATCTGTGGAGTGGGAAATAGTTGCACAAGAAGGTGATTCCAAGTGATGACGTGCTCGCCGAAGCTATCCTTGGCCGGAGAGGCCAGCTCTTGCAACCTCCATGACGGAGGCCTTGATCGCAACCTTGCGCCAGAGCTCGGCGCCTCTACACCCTTAAGTGTTTCATCCTTGGGAGCATCTAGGTGGCTAGAGGCAAGCATTCTTCGCCGGGTTTGAGATTCCTCGAGCGTCTTCTCGGACCTCGGCGCTTTGACCGCCTTGAGGTCACCAACAAGCGGCATAAGGAAGACGAGCCCGATTGCTTTTCGTTTTTTAGCCCTAGGGTATTTTTTTCAAAGTTAGAGGCCTTTTCTTCAAATATAGTAGGTTTATTTGTGCAATAGTTGTCAAAAGGTCTCTATGTAAAATGTACCTGCCATTCCCGTTAAAAAAAGTATGCAATTGTGCATTAATGTATGCCAAGACGGGCCTACCACACATGTTTTTTGTTGTCGGTTTGTAGATGCAAAGGCTCGATGGATCAAAATGAGTCCCCGATTTTTTTGGACGAGCTACTAAGACCAGATGCAGGAAGGCAGACGGGCGAAATTTCTAGACGAAGCAAACCAGCGCGACGACACCATCGTTCATCTGCTGCTGCTCCTGCATGGCGCCCGAGTAGGTTAGTTTCAGCGGACGAGCCCTATCGTTCCGAACGCCAGAGTCAGATATGCCCGCCTTGAGTAGTGGCCTCGTTCCAACCATTTAAGCGCAGTTTGGCCAACCAGGGTCACCACGTGCTAGCGAGCTTGAGATGGATGGACGGTATCTGAGGGCATCGATAGACATACGGTTAATAGCAGAAAAGTAATCGAGGAGGTATTTTGACTTAGGGCGTGTTCGGCAACAGCCTGGCTTCCAGCTTTCCAGCAAATTCTCCTTGAAGCAGCACCGAACAGCTCAACTCTGGGGAGCTAGATCCGAGAAGCTGGCTAAAATTTACACACAAATCGTGGAGCACCTCTTCCGCAGATCCCGGAGCGGCAAAGTCCGGAGCAGTAAAAAATTACAGAAAAATTGCCACCGCCGAGTCAAATGAACGGTTCGCTGGGACTGGATAACACGACGCGCTGTCCCGCTACATACCCATCAATCGAGCCCAGGGGAGAGGCGTTTTGCTCCGTCCCGTGACCTAGCCGTCGCCAGGTCGTGAGCCACCCCACCCCACCGCTGCCGTCCAATCCGGCCAGCTTGCGGGCGCCGTCACGCCCCGCCATTCCAGCCGCCTTCCCTGCTTGACGCGCGCAACCCCGGCCGCCGCGACTCCTGCATCTCCGCTCGCGACCTGCCTAGACAAACACGTACAGGAATAGAAGAATACGGGTACAGAATAAAGGGAAAAAATCGATGGAAAAAAGGGACAGGTGGACCAAGTCTGTCCGCTACAGCAAGCTAGCCCAGCTTTAAACGGGCCACGGCCCGGCGGAGCGGGAGCAGAGCGATCGTTGACTGCCGAACGTTTTATGCTCCAAATGGGAAGCTGGCGAGCGTTGGAGAAGCGGGATCTGGGGATTTTTGGGAAGCCGGAGGTTTGCCGAACACGCGCTTAATGGTGGCATGGTGAGTAATTTTTTGAACAGGCAGAGGTAAATCTATCAAAAAATCGGAATCTGTAAGAAACACTTCGTACTTTATTATTATTATTATATATATATATATATTATAGCTGAATGCCCGTGCGTTGCCACGTCTCTAAATTTTGGATAGGTAGACGGCGAAACACGGTCGAACACATCACTAAATCTTTTCTAATGGTGGCATCACCATGTCGGTTTTTAGTTTTCCTGGGATGCTTTTTCTCCGTTCCAGTGGCGTCACCAGTTTTGTCTCGTGATCCTATTTGCCAATGTCAGGTTAGTACATCTATCTTGTGTCGATAAATATTTCTGAGAACAACGTAGAAATTTGCAAATACGAACGCATAATCTTCATTTGCTCATTTTTCATTAGGTCTCCAAATAAACATCTTAGCATATGGTAATGGTAATGATCAACCCTAAAAATTAGGATGTTACTTTCTTGGCCTACCATAGTATTGCAATTCCAGCAGATATCCCCAAAATTATATCAGCATTCCGTTGAATGACTTTTGTAACATGCTTTGTTCAGCCATGAATTCAAACAACTTGAGAGTCGAGTTTGTGCTTCCAAAGAAATAAAAAATTCCCCAGTCAAACAGAATATATGTATATCAATCCATGGAAATAAATTGGAGACTGCTTTCTTTGGACGGAAAATACGATTCCATGGACATACATTAGAGAGAACATCCTAAATACATTTGTGTATTATTTCTGCAGTTGTGCTACTTGCATGCTTCTGCTAGATTATCTGTAGACTGAACGACGCGTTGCCATCAGGTTTTGTACCCTCGGTTCAGTTCATATTAAATGGTTAATTCAATTACTTGTAGGACAATTAGGGACTTCCAAAGTGTGGTGTCCAGAACCTGGAAATGTCACCGACCGACGAATAATTTTTGCACGGATCTCACACCATAGTAGATTCTTCAAAGAAAAACAGGGTCCACATCTCCTTCGCAAGACTTCTTTGCTTCCTTGCACGAACAAAAATTCCCCTTTAATCTCTAGTGCAATTCGGTCTCCTTCCCGACTCCTTTTTCTTTTCCGATTCAGTGTCGTGCTTGCAAAAACTTTGTACACGGTTGTGTGGATCAGAGAGGGAAAGCCCTTCTGCTTCCGGAACCTAAGAAGTAGACGCTGATAACAATTTTGATCTCTTAAATTTGTAGAAAACAAATCAAAAAGTTGGATGGGTGAATACTAACAGCAGATAGCTAGCTCAGATTTTTCCCCCAAAATCTTCCATATACTGTAGTATTTCTTTTAAAAAAATGGAATGAATCTCGCTATCAAGACAAAGTGTTTCATATTGCCTAAGAGCCCTTACATTGTGGTAAATGCCAAATTTACCACATCGTTCACTCTTGGCATCAATACTGAACTATCATTCTCCCCCGGCGTAACCAATACGAGATCTCTGCTAACTGTAAAAAAAATCTGCTACAGATAGATGAGAACACGTTCCCGCAACAGCCGATTCCTCTAGGAAAATCTTCATTGCCTACTACCGGCAAGATTCCACATCTCCATGGATCCAGTATCTAGATCTTCCTTTTCCCCTCCCATTCCCTAGGTTTGATGGCATACGTTCAGGCTGCGATGCATTGCAAGCCTAGACGATTTTGCAGCATGACGTGCGGTAGTCCAGCTTCAATCCACGGCAGGCTCTGTTCAACGGTGACGCTGGGCGCACGGCATACATCGTGAGCGTCGGTGTTGGCTCGTCAGCTGATGCTAGGCATGGCGGCCCTCGTCGAGAGCACCAAACGCGCCCTCGAAGCCGCCCTAGCGCCGTGCTTCTCTCATTCCCTCAGCTCCTGCCTCAAAGCCACCGCCTCCTCCCACAACCTCCTTCCCTGCGGTCACAGTCCTCGAAATCACAAGTGGGCATCTGGTCGAACATCTCCGGCGCGTCAGCGAGGCGCCCCGGTGACGTGCTCAAGCTCCCAGACATGGACAAAGGAGAGGACGCCAGAAGCAGAAGGTCGTGAAGGAGGCTGGCGCGACAGCCCATTGAGGAGACCAGCAACAGGGACTTGGGGAGGATGCGGTCATCCAGAGTGGTGGCAGAGATGGTCCGGCCAGCTCATCCAAGAGTGGTGGCAGAGATGGTCCGGCCAGCGACGAAGGTGATGGCGGCAGGAAGGGGGAGGCTGACCTGGGTGGTTGGGCAGTGCAGGAAATAGGACGGGATCTGCAGCTCCGCCGGTACTCCGGAGCAAGTTCACATGTTGGAGCTGAAGGCGGCGCACGTGGGTCATCTGCGACGGCGAAGCTGGACAATCCGTGGAGTGGTCGCGTCCGAGGCAGGGGAAGAGAGCCCGCGTTGTTGTTACGTGCCTTCCTCGCATCGACGGAAAGACGAAGGAACGGTTATTTTGACTTGGCGGTGGCAGGCCTGGTAATAGGTTTGAACTTCCAGGGGCAAAATCGTCCAAACAATGTCGGACGGAAATTGTTGTACAACGAACGTACCTCAAGGTAAATTATACTAGTATAATATATAATATAATATAATATATAATATATAATACTAGGAAACAAGCCCGTGCGTTGCCACGGTGCCACATTAAATTAAATAGACATCCTTTTATTTGTTTAAATCTGTATGTCGATTAAAGTAAATGGTATGGAGGCTTTTGTTAAATCCCTGCAGCATTCATAAAATCCAGTTTTGACTAAAATTCATTTTGTGCCTTTTTTCGGAAAACCTTCTCTTATTTTGCAAATGCCCAATTGGATCCAATCTGGATGATCTGGTAGTTCTACTTCTTCTAAAACACTCACTATTTGCTTTGTTCCCTTTATGATTCAAATCATTTCTTCTTTTCATCTTCTGGGCTAAAACATCGTTCTAGTTTAGTTTTGGAAGTTTCAGGAAGAAAAGTTCAGCTAAATAGTAGTGTAGTTTTAGTATTTGCAGCCTAGTTAGCAGCAGGCCCAGCGGGTGCAGCCCACCTCGTCGCCAGCATCCAGTCTAATCCCAGCTAGCCCAACAACCACCACCGTTTTTAACCAGGTCGCCACCACATATGCAAGCGCCCCACTGCCCCAATTCACCTCCCTTTATCCTCTCCCATCAATCCCCATGGAAACCCTAGCATACTCCCTCTCTAGCGCTGCCACTCACTCTCATCTTCCTCGTCTCTCATTGTTTAATCTCTTCCCGAGAACTCTATATGTACTGCAGGCAGTGAGCTTATTTTGCTCCGCGCGGGTGTCGTCGACCACCTCTTTCTTCGTGTCGCGAGTTTGCTAGGCAAGTGCAATGGTTTTGCTGGACCAAGGATTCATGCTAGAAGGTTAATATAGCAATATTACTCGTATTATATTATCAAATCTCTATGAAATTTCCAATCGAGTAATTTCCATGTGAACTTGGGCTCATAACGATGTTTTTTTGTTCTCATCCACTCATCGACGCATATAAGCCATCTCTCCATTATTTTTGCTTTAATGATGCTTATGCATGACGACGGTGCCTGAGCATCAGTCTCATTCAGAATAGAAGAGTAGCATGCAGGGGATCTTCGAGTGCTTCGCATGCAGGCGACGTTCCATATGGTAATTAAGCGGCACAAGCAAAAAAAAGTAGGGGATTGGCCCAGGAGGTCTTGTGAATTGTGATCTGGAGAAGCAAGACCAACATAGTTTTTTAGCATGCCGAAGTTGTGTCTGCTGGTTTGCTGAATTGCAGGCTTGCAGCACCTGCCGTTTGGACGCATCATTAACAACGGCTCCCGCTCTTCCATCTTGATGAAATATGCCCCTCCTCCTTCAGCATCATTGCCGGCGCGTGGCCCACGTCTATCCGGTGCAGCGGCGGTGTTAGATCCGTGCGGTGACCTACCAATATGCCATGGGATCTCATGGAGACGTTCCAGCAACTATCGTCACGGAAAGGGGTGGCAGCCGACGTTCCATGTCTATGAGCACGGACTGGTAGCCGTGACCGTGCCGATCGATCGCGCAGGCTGTAAACTGATTCGGCGGCAGCGGAAGCCAGCCATTGTTGCCTCCACACCGCCTCCTTTCCTCCACTTGTGTCCATTGTGCGATGAAAGCTGTCTAGGGCTGGACCCTAATCAATCGAAGCTCACCAGGGATGGCCGATCGTGTATATATCGGTGTTTTGATTGGGCTTATTGGACTCTGTTAGGGGACATTATATTTTTGCACGTTGTGCAATCGGACGTGGGCCGGGCGATCGAGGAAGGAAAATGTTCCCGTCGAACAAATCGCGTCCGATGGAAGTTTTTTATTGTGGCATTGGTGGGTAATTTAATGTTCGTTGAGAGGGCATAATCGTCTAAAAAAAGGAACCCATAAAAAACACTTCATAATTTATTATTAGGTATAGATATATACTAGCTAAATGCCCGTGCTTCGCAACGGACTTCAAACCAAATCATATGCTTAAAGAACAGAAAAATGACTATTAGTCCAAATTTGTATTGGGAATTCAGTCAAACTCATCACTTAATTACTAACATATTGAATTTTTATTTTACACATGCAAACTAAGAAACTATTATGCAACAAATAGTGGACTTGGAAACAAGATCACAAGATGCAAATTTTACTAAGTTCTATGCTAAATAGATATAGCTTAAGAAAAAAAGACGCTTCACTCAAGCCCTGTTCCTTTTGCAGAATCAAGCCATCAACATACTTTGTGAACTTCAAATTTCCAGCAAAAAAAAAGATGACAATTTAAAAGTTTAAATTACATAGGGATGGCACCCAAAATCATTGCAAGTGTGATATTATAAGTCAGGGAAGAGAGGGGCTCCCAAGCTCATCTTCTTAGGAATGATCATGTTCTGTCATGAATGGGACAAGGTAGCAAAAAGGAGAAGTGTCATCGAGATGGTTCGTTGGAGCATATTAGTTTTTTTCTCCCGGTGCAACACATTGCTTCCTCCACAAGTCTGATATTATATTAGTGTGGCATTAGAATTTAAAAGTATGACATCCAACTACTAAAGCCCTCTTTCTTTTGCGACATTAAGAAACTATTTATTAATTGGAGTACAGCAATTGCACAATTAAGTCACGCTCCTAGAGATTAATAAATACTTCCTTTTTGATAAGACAGACCATATATTAAATAACAATGTAATTATAAATATTGCACTCAAACACAAGCCGGAGTACTGCCAAAAATACAATCCTAAGTTCAGGCCTCTCCTAGCATACTGACACAACACCTTATTTGGCAACACAATCATAATTTTCAACAATCATATCATAGTCCCATTTTGCAGCAATTGTCTAGCCTCTTGGATGATGAAACATAGTTCAAAGCCATTGTCACACAAAACTTCATGTCAGCAAAAACTGCTCCTGAATCAGACTTTAAGGTCGCTATCTCGTTGGGACAATGCTCTCACAAAATACGCAGTCTAAGAAAACAAGACATTCCGGCTCCCCCGCCAATCTGCAATCAATCAGTATAAGCGGTTTAAGAAAATAGGACATTTACTCTTCCGCTGATCTGTAATCATCAGAAATATTCTAAGTTGAGAAAAATAAATTTGTTCTTCTCACTATACCCATCCCAGGTCTCCATGTCAACCTGACTACCTTCAGCCACTCATTAGTTGGTGGAATCCCTTTGGTAACCTGCACATTCGTCATTTGTGCCTCCAATCCTAGGGGCTTAGAATTTTTTTGGCTTTCTCATACAGCTGAAAAAAGAATTGAACAGAGTAGCTTATTTTTTTCCATCTCCTTAACTCACACTACGCTGCAAGTTGTGTAGATGTCATGAGCATATCAGGAAATAAATAGGAACCTCAAGCGAAGGAACCTCGTTCCATTAATTCACATACAGACTGCCATTTTTGCAAGAAACGTTTCTTAGTGCATCGACCGGGAGGAAAATTTCTGCATTTCCGTGGTAGAGGCAGAGTGTCCAAGCACAAGCAGCCTAGACCTGAAGTGAAGGAACCTTATGTTGTTCCTTGTCCCTGATGGCCAGACAACACAGAAAGAAATTTTACCTGTGATCTTCCCCAATCTAACTCACATCATGGTCCGATGAGCTATAGGTTGACGCCAGCAGGTCCTTTGCACCTCGCGGCTCCTTCCTTCCAACACCTTCTGCCGCTCCTTCTCCTGGTATATCCCAATCTCGCTTGTCTCATCCGCGGGGCTGACCGTGAAGGGGGTGGAACCAGAGGCGGTTTGGGAGAAGATCCCGTGGAGGTCGCAGCTGCGAGTGAGGGGAGGGCAGTAGGAACAAGGCAGGAGTTCGAGGCAGCGGCCGTTCCGATCAACCGACCAGAGGAGGCTCCGCTGGCCGGAGCTCGAGGGGGGGCGTCTCCGCTGGCCGGAGATCGAGGGTGCTCGGCGGCGCGTGAGAGAGTACTGCAGGAATAGGAATGAGGAAGTTGGGTATGGCGTCGACGGGAAACGGAGGCCTAGCTTTGTGCGGGGCACCGGCAACCGGCTGTGCGTCGGGGATCCTGCCGGAGATCAATCGATGGTTGACGGCAACGGTTGTTCAGAAGGCTGAGGGCGGCGCGCAGGAGGTTGGGGAAGCGCGGGGAAAGCCAGGGCTGCGGCGCGCGGGGGATGCATCGCGGCGGCGAGGGGGAAGGTGCTGGGTAGGCGGCAGGGGCGGCGCGGGGGAGGCGCAGCCCAGACCTTCACGGCGATCTCCCCGTGCAGTTTGGCCTCACCTCGATTTCCGCGGCGGACGCGTCGGTGACGGACCCTCCATGACCAGCACCGCGATGACCCCATAAACATGCATCACCGACGCCGTCTGCCTCGCGCGCATCGACCCGACCGTCGGCCTCAGCCCGTGTCGCCCGGTGAGAAGGAGAAAAAATAGACTGTCTCGCGCGCATCGACCTGACCGTCTTTTTTTTCCGTGATGTCGGACGGAAATGTATTTTTCTGACGAAAAACACGAACCTACCTCTAGCAAAATTATAATATATATATATATATAATACGAGCTGAATACCCGTGCGTTGCTACTATGTAAATATAATCCATGTTTTACATGGTTAGAATAGAAAATGACATAACATTTCAAAAGCATCAAGAATCTAGTTTGCTCGAAATAAATTTTGAAAGCGCTATATAATTTTGGTGGTCATAAGTTTTTTTTCGTGGTTCGTACATCCTATCCTCAAACGTTCTCAAAAGGCGTCATTATCGTGGGCAAGTTAATTCAGCCCGCTTTTTGTCTCGAAGGCAAAAAAAAATCTGTTGAGGCCCCCCTTGTACCTTGCACTATCTCCTCTCCTACATCTCCTGACTTGACCAGCCGCTGCAAGCGACCTTCCTGATGTCACTGTCACCATCTTCAGGAGATGAGCGTCTGTGGATGGAGTACTTGTAGGTTTTAGGTGTGCACCTCGCACTTCCATCTTTGACCTCCATCTTATAGTAAGAGAACATGTCATCTTCCTCCTCTATCTTCTTCAACTCATTGCATGTCGTCCTCAAAACAGAATACCCGAAGACGTATATATAACTATTCAATACATTAAAATTTTAATAGTAAAATCCAAGCAAATGCGGCTGGTAGTGCAATCATAGCAACGACTGGCATGCAACTCGTGACACATAAGAGGGGGAGAGGAACAAGATGAGTCAGGAAGGGTCCGTTTCGATGGAGTGGTTATTTTAGTGTCATAATCATGAACAGTAGGGGCAATTATATATAACAATTCTTACATGCTGATATGAGCATGTCATTATTAGTATATTGTAGTTACCTTCACGTACATTTGGCTGGAGATTCATTTTCAATCCTCATGTCGAACACAAGTCAATTTTTGTACTTTTTCAATCGGGATCAATCGGGACATGCAGGAAGCAGCTGGATCAATGACACCCCCGTGAGATAGCAGTTGTTTTTTTTTCTTTCAGTTTTGAAACATGATCCGACCAGTCTCATTTTTTTGTCGGGAGCTGCCGCGAGGTATGGGATATACAGGCTGCCGTTTTACACTTAGCACCCCGCGCCGCCGGCAGGAAATGCCATCAAGTCCACGAGCCTCTCCCTCCTCCTCTCGATCGATCCAGCAGCCTGCCCCCGCTCGAGCGGCACTCCTAGCGATCCCCTCGCCCTCCTCGTCTTGATCGAGCTAAACGCCGCCTTGGTCACAGACGCACGACCTCGCCCCGGAACCTGCCACTGCCTCTTCCCCCTCTCGGTTCTCTTCCTCGTTGCCCCGGGATTCCTCCGCGTTGACCTCCACCTCACGAGTCACGAGCTCGCGAGCTGCTGGCGCGTCCTCCGCTCTCATACCTTTTCTGCAGCGTCGCCCGCACGGCTTCGTGGCCAGCAGCCTCCAAGCAACACGACTGCGCGTGTGTCTCCACGTCCACGAAGCTGCCCTAGCTCGCGACTACCTTCTCCACGCGCCCCAGATCCTCTCGGTCGGGCCGCGGCCTCAGACTCCCCGGCCCCGACCCCTGGACGAGGCCTCCTCTCCAAAAGCACGGAGCAGAGGAACCAGTGCGTGGCTATTGAGGAAAGGAAAGGGATGACACGAATCGTTTTTTCTGACTTATGGTGGCACCAGCGGGTAATAGTTTATTTCACGGAGGGGTAAAATTGTCCAACAGAAAATCGGACGGAAAAACTGGTGCAGGCGAACCTACCGCAACGAAAATTATAGTATATAGATATAGATAGATAAGATTAGGTACAGATATAAATTCATAGTATAACGGATGCAGAAGATGGGTGACTATTTGGCTCCGTGCAAATGTAAATATAGTTGCCATGCAATGGAAGTCAGAGTCCAATGCTTAAACAAGGAAACTATGCTAGAACACCTTCATTGCCAGGTATTATTGACCAAGGTTAGACATAGGATTTTCGTGCACCACCAAACCTCAACTACGATATGATGTCTCATCCACTTGACCATCACCTCCATTTCTTGTAGGGCACTGCCGACACAGACATACGCCCATACCCCTGCATATATGTGTCATGTCCCTTTTTTGGAATGAAGGAGGGGTCACAAAGGACCCCGAAGCTGCATCATATTAAAAGAGCGGTGGGTACATTTTACAAGCAGACCTCTTAGGAAATTGGAAAATGAAACTATGGCACAAACATTTGCACGAAGGACCTCAAAAATCCTGGAGGAAAAGCAATCGGCTCCTCGGTTCTCTCCACATGCGGCAAGCTTGCACCGTCGGTTGCCAAAACGCCATCGGGGACGAACCACTTGACGGCAGGAAGGCGAAGACTCCGACGAGAAGCATGAAAAGGGCCTCCTCTCTAGAGGTTGAGCAGAAACTCCATCTTGGCATCTGACAGGGCCGCTCCTGCGGCAAAGGATAGCGATGGCGATGGCCCGTGATGTCTACGCACGCTTCTATTCTTGTAGACAGTGTTAGACCTCCAAGTGCGGAGGTTTATAGAACAACAACAAGTTTTCCTTAAGTGGATCACCCAAGGTTTATCGAACTTAGGGAGGAAGTGGTCAAAGGTATCCCTCTCAAGCAACCATGCAATCAAGATACAAGAAGTCTCTTGTGTCCCCAATACACTCAATACACTTGCCAGGTGTATAGGTGTACTAGTTCGGCGAAGAGATAATGAAATACAAGTAATATAGATGATTATAAGTGGTAATTACAATCTGAAATAAGAATGGCAGCAAGCAAACATGTAACAGAACTGATTATAAACGGTGTTTCAATGCTTAGAAACAAGGCCTAGGGATCATAATTTCACTAGTGGACACTCTCATATAAATATCTTCTCTTCATGATGCTATCCTGAACTACTCACCGGTTGAACGATATAGGGCTATAACAGCACTCCTTAAAGTTTGCATTCCCCATCTAGATAACCCCTCACTATCACCTTGAACGCTAGATGGTTCCAACAAACACCACAATCTCATAGAGACATCCAACTCAAATTATACTCATGATAAGTATTTATGTAATCTTAGCAAAAGTGCCACACGGTGTGCACACTGTCAACTTCACACACATGGGGATAAGCGGTGATTCATTAAAGCATTTGAGTAGCAGAATAGATCTATAGATTACAAAGCTCATGATCTCATAAGATCACGCATAGAGAGAGATGAACACATAGCTACCGGTAGAGCCCTTAGCCTCGAGAGAGAACTACTCCCTCCTCATCATGGGAGTCAGCAACGACGATAGAGATGGCGGTGGAGTCGATGGAGATGGATATAGGGGCACTTCCCCATCCCGGCAGGGTGCCGGAAAAGAGACTTATGTCGCCTGATTCTCTTCTTCGGTGGCGGCGGTGCTGCGGAACTTTTTGTGGAATTCGGATCTTGTGCTTAGGGTTTTCGTCCCGGGGACTTTTATAGGCGAAAGGGCAAGGTCGGTGGAGGCCTGAGGGGCCCACACTACCTGGTGGCGCAGCCAGGGCGACCCGCACGACCATATGGTGTGGCTAGGACCTGGCCCTCCTCCGTCTCTGCTTTGGGCTCCGTCTTGTGTCGGAAAAATAGGAACTTTGGCTTTTCTTTCGTCCAATTCCGAGAATATTTATTTTTTGACTTTTCTGAAACCAAAAACAGCAGAAAACAGGCAACTGACACTGTGGCATCTTGTTAATAGGTTAGTTCCAGAAAATACATAAAAGTATCTCAAAGTATGAACAAAACATAAGAAAGTAGATATAAAACAAGCATGGAACATCAAAAATTATAGATACGTTTACGACGTATAAATATCCTCAAGCTTAACTCCTGCTCGTCCTCGAGTAGGTAAGTGATAAAAAGAAATTTAAGGTGACATGCACCATCACAATCTTGATCAAGGTATTTGTAAAACATTGATAGCTGAGATCATAGTACTCTAACATAGACATGCAAGATATAGTTCTAACAATAAGACATAACAACTATGTTGTAACATGAAAATGTATAAACAAAAGATTCATGAATAACAATACTTTGAACGATGTTTATTTGTTTCTCATATAGAAAACATAATGAGAATGATATTCAGCTTGTCCCTCATAGTGTAGCAAAACATAAATGCATAGGACACCTTCAAAGTTCATAAGGGTGAGTAGATACAAATAGTTTAAGAACAAGCAATATCAAAGTTAGGAATCAATCAACAAGTTTTGGCACAATGCACATTAAACTAAGAATGACCACTATGCTCTCTTAATAGGTGCATAAAGATAGAAGATGGAGACTCAACATAAAAGTAAAATAAATGCCTTTCATAGAAGGAAGCAGGGATTCAAGTCTCATAAAGAGCTTCCAAAAATTATGGTACTTATTAGCTTTCAGCTCTCATCGCCCCTATCATAAGTATCTTTAGGTGGTTAAGGTTAAAGTGAACAAATATGAGGATATGCTTGACAAGTTATAAGCTGAAAATCTCATGCTCCTTACTTACGAGTACAATTCCTCATGCTACTCAACTTTAGTCATAATTAAGTTCTTGTCATGTATGTACATGTGTATCATAGAGAACTGCCAAAGGGGTACCCCTTGCCCGATGATACGGAAGAATCTCCATATTAAAATGACAAGGCAAACAGACAATGAGCATCTCAGCGATCCTTTTATTTCCTATTTGTATAAGCTTTTTTTTCTCTTCCTTTTTTCTTTTCCTATTTGCATAGGTTTTTTTATAGAGGATGCTTCATAGATTGCTCACTATGGTTATGTTGCAGGTTTCCACCATGATTAGGCATGGCTTATACCAGTTGCCCAGGCGTTTCTCTAACACATATATGAACTCCATGAGCCTTATAAGCTCCCATTTTATTTCACACCACCGTGATTCATAAGCAAAAGAACATGATATCAACTAAATAAAATGCAATGTTGAAAGCGTTTCCCATGGTAACATGGTTCTGCTAATTCACAACTTACAAAACGCAAGCATATACGCAACATAGATAGGCACAATTGTTCAAGTTTATTAAGTGCAAAAAAATAAAGTGTGTCATCAAGTTTGTGAGAGCTTTAATCACTAATTTTCACATAACAAGTTTAATTCAAAAGGTAGATAAAAATATGAATATACTTGAAATAGCAATAATGCATAGGTATGGTGGACTTTTTTGGAATAACTTGGTTTTATTTAGAGTTGGATGCATGAGTGGAACTCATACTTGGTCCATGTGGAGGCTAGCAAAAGACTGGGAGCGACCAACTAAGAGAGCAATAATAGCCATAATCTTGCAAAGTGACAAAACATTATTAATTAAAGCATAAAGTGATATTACAAGTTAAAAACTAAATGATCATAGAAGCTATGGTGACTTGGTATAGTCTTAACATGGTGTGAGCATGCGCCAAGTCAACCCAAATAAAGCATCAAAGGAGAATACCACAATATTATGCTTTTATATGCTAAAACAACGCATGATTCTTTCAAAGCACATTAAGCAATCTCAATTGTTTATAACAAGTCATGCTACATCAATAATCACTAAGCATAAACTCAAAACAATATCAAGCATGACATGATAAAGTCTAAGTCACAGTAAAAAAACAAGCTCCTTTTATACCACTTATAAGTTTCCTACTCTTTTTCAATCCAAATCAACTTATTTGAAACTATGTATGAATGCGGGGGTCCAACCAATTTATTCAAGCAAACTAAGCAAACTAGAACTAAGAACAAAAACGAAGACGCTCCAAGAACAACACAATTGTGCATGAAACAATAAAAATAAAGTGTTTGGAAGAAACCTGAGATTTTTATTGATAAAGAAGGGGATGCCTTGGGTATCCCAAGCTTTGACGCTTGTACTTCTTGAATATTTCTTGGGGTAACATGGGTGGCATCCCCAAGCTTGAGCTTTTATCTATACTTCATCTCATCACATTATTCTTCCCTACACTTGAAAATTTCCTTCATACAAAACTTCACACAATCTTCATTAGCAACATTAGTGCATTCAAGATAATAAGTCTTTGGATTTAGTTTCAACACAAGTAAAACTTCCATTAAAACACAAGATACTGTAGCAATTCCTTTTAAAATCTCAAGTGATCAAAGAGAACTCAAAGAGAAAGAGATTAAGAGGCAAATGCAAATAATGGCAGAAATCTGTCAAAACAGACCAACAGGTAAAAAACGATTTTTTCGTAGACCTTATGTTGCTCAAAATCGAAAAGTGTTAAACTAACGAAAGTTAGATAACAACCTGGGACAGAAGCACAAAACATTACATCTCAATCCGATGTACAGAGATTTTTCACGAATTTTTACGGTGAAGCACAAAAATTTGTTTTGGGACATCAACTTTTCCAAATCTTACTGCTCTCTCATTAGAGATTATTTTTGGCACAAAAACCACACAAAAAGGATAAGGAGAGGTTATTACTGAGGAAATAATTTCCAAGACTCAATAAAACAAAAATAATCTGAAAGTAAAAATATAATGGGTTGTCTCCCAAAAGCTCTTTCTTTATAGCCATTAAGATAGGCATGATAATTTCAATGATGCTCACATAAGAAATATGTATTTAGAGTAAAAGAGAGCATCAAGAAGCACATATAAAACACATTTGAGTCTAACCCACTTCCTATGAAAAATATTCTTGCAAAGAAACAAGTCATTAAAGCACAAAGCAACAAGCATACGAAAGCAAAATAAGTGCAACTTCGAAATTTTCAACATAAAGAGGGGAAACTTAATATTATTAAGACACATAAAACCATGTTTTCCTCTCTCATAATAGCTTTCAGTAGCATCATGAATAAAATTAACAATATAAATATCAGATAAAACATTCTTATCATGAGCCACATGCATACAATAATTATTACTCGCCCTATAAGCATAGTCATTCTTATTAGTCGTAGTAGGAGCAAATTCAACAAAATAGCTATCATTATTATTCTCATCATCATAATCATCAAATATATGAGGCATATTGTAATCATAATTAATTTTCTCCTCAATAGTAGGTGGACTAAAAATATCATATTCATCATTATAATCATTATATATTGGAGGCATAGTATCATCAAAGTAAATTTTCTCCTCCGTGCTTGGGAGACTAAAAAGATCATTTTCATAAAAAAACTAGCTTCCCCAAGCTTATACTTCCCCAAGATCTACAGGAAAGCAGGCGCCTTGCCTCAGCAACTCCTGGCGGCAACACCGCCGAGGAGTGCCTTGGCTTGGCCCGGAAGCGGGGAGAAGGCTCTCGAGGTACTGTAGCAACTCGAGAGCGGATGTAGGGGAAAAGTGGTAGTCAAGTACTCCCTCCATTCTGAAATATAAGACATTTTAGCTTTATGAAATGAATGTATCTAGATGCTTTTTAGTTTATAAGTTCACTCTGAACATCTATAAACATATACACTAAAAGACGTCTAGATACATTCGATTCACAAAGCTTAAACGTCGTATATTTCCGAGCAGAGGGAGTATATGTGTCATGTCCCGTGGTAACGAATATGCATAAGCCTCGCGCACGAGATCCATCGCATGGCATAGAATATAATGCCATCAATCTAAATGTTTGACCTTGAAATGATGCTCACACACACAGTTCTAATGTGATCAAAACCTTGCCTCTATGAGCTTATTGACGGGCGACCAAGAGGGTAGCAGTCACCGCAAAAACCCACGTTAAGCGCATACCCGTGCCGTACTCATCATTGGAGACAACGAACTTGGAAAGAGAGCCTCCCTTAAATATTTCCTTACGTTGTCTAGCTGCAACCATGACCACGCACAAACCCAAATATGTACTCACTCGGTTTAGAAATATAAAACTTTTAAGTTTTCTAAAGTGAATGTATCTAGACGCTTTTAGTGTACAGGTTCACTCCAAATCTCTACGAACATATACACTAAAACACGTCTAGATACATTCGATTCATAAAGCTAAAACATCTTATATTTCTGAACGGAGGGAGTAGGCCGGAACGATATGAAGCCGTTGTGCCTTGCCTCAGCGGTGTACGACCGTAACACGAGTCTTCGTTGCGTCATGGCTAGCGACTCCGCCTTCAATACTCTTGTTGTTATCGCATTTGCGTCGCAGCTTGAATACTTAGCCAGCTGCCTACTGTCACAGCGACCGTAGATCCACAACCATGCCCCCACCAAAGAGTTCCCGAGCCGCCGCTCCGTTTTCCAGATCTGCCTAGTGCAGCGTCTTCGTCAAGGCTCTAACCCCTCGGTTTCCTCCAGCGACGACGATGACAGGATGAATGGATAGACAAAGATAGGACCCGCGGATAAGTTTTCGCCCGAGCCACGATAGGTTAATGTAACTAGTGCCCTACATTCCGTTGATATTTTTCTTTCTCTATCTTGTAGACAGTGTATCTGCTGAGATGCAGTGGAGGTGTAGGTTCTAATTTCGTGGCAGTGTCTATTCTACCATACATTGCATGATTGAGCGTTGTAACGCTGTCCGATCTAGTTCAGCTAGAGAGAGCGAGAATGCGTGCCGTTTGGCAACAATAACGAGCACGAGGCCGAGACCGGAGCCAACAGTGCGAAACGCAATGGCCCGGCCGATGCCGTGCGTGGTGCTGGTAATGAAATCCTAGAGCCCGTAGCGGCATAGGATCTTGCGGATCCGCATCTGTGCATTGTGAGAGTAAACGGCCGAGAGGTTTCGGGGCATTAGGCTCGGATTTGGGAGGCCCCATGTGTCGGCGCTGTGTGATCGATGTTGCACGAGTTTGACGAAGCAAACCTACGTATCATCGATGACGGAACAAAGTCCTTTTTAGGTAGTAGATATTTCTCCATGGTCCATGGAGAAATCGATCACACAGCGCCGTACCTTTCAGACCGCAGCTATAGGCCTAGCGGCCAACGATTTGAACTATTTATTGTGTAAGATAAAAACGTACTCTTTCCGTTTTAAAATATAAGATGTTTTTGTTTTTGTAAAATGAATGTATATATACGTATTTTAGTGTGTAGGTTCAGAGTGAACTTACGTATTCAAAGATGTCTAGATACATTTGTTTCACAAAACCTAGAACATCTTATATCTTGAAATGGAGGGAATAGAAAAAATAACTAAGCGCTACTATAAGGTGCGCGGAAAAGCAGTTCGTTACTCTGAACCTACACACTAAAAGGCGTCTAGATATATTTATTTCAAAAAAACTAAAACATCTTATATTTTAAAACCGAGGGAATAGAAAAATTAACTAAGTGCTACCATACGGCGCCAAGAAAAATAGTACGGTACCGGTTAGAAAAAGGAAAATGATACGGTTCCTCCGGGATCCCGTGATTTTATCCTCCGGCGGACATTAACTCGTGGTGGAACTGCTTGCATTATCTCTCTAACTCCCGTCTCCTTTTTTCTAGGCACCCTGTCCCTCCGCGAGTAGCCTGATGCCTTCTTCTTCCTCGCGTACCTCAACCAATGCCCAACAGGGTTGCCGCTCCGCACATGTGGAGGGCGCCACCCCGCCTCTAGGAACCTCGCCCCTCCTCCAGGAACCCGAAGCCCTCGTCTCCCTCGACCCCAACTTAGACTTATCCCTCCCATCTGGGCCACTCGCCGGCATCCATGGTTGCGCAATGCCGATGCCCCCATCTATCGGTGCTCCTCCACCACATCGCAGCACGCCGACGTCTTTCCCTATGTCCTCCGTCGTCCACGAACCATGGGCAGATCTCGGTGTAGGTGCGGATGACGCGTCCGTGCTCAAAACATGGCCGTGCTGGCTCTGATTTTTTACATCAATTTTTTTGCTACAATGGTTCTATAATTTTGGGACATTGATGAATTTATTTTGCTACATATGATTTTGTTGATTTGCAAAATATGAACAAACTTTTGCTGCAATCGTTATTATGTTTTGCCACAATATTAAAAGTTTTTTGCTATATGTCCTCTGGCGCCAGTCTCCGGCGATACCTCCGGTGATGTCTCCGGCGAGGTCTCTGGCGAGGTTGAGTTTTGCTACATTAGCAGAACCTTTTTCTACATGTGTTTGATTTTGTTACAATAGCGCAAATTTCTTGTTACGAGGTATCCGACGAGGTCTCCGGTGAGTCTCCGGCGAAGTCAGTTGCTACATTAGCACAAATATTATGCTATATACGTTTTGTGGTTTTGCTACAATAGCATAAATTTGTTGCTACACGATTTCTAGCGAGGTTTACCAGCGAAGGTCTCCGGCAAGGTCGGATCTGCTACATTAACACAACTTTTTTGCTACAAAGTCTCTGCCGAGGTCTCCGGACAAGTCTCGGGCGAGACAGTCTTTGTTTTCTATTTTTTCACGCGAACCTTTTTTGCTATATGTAGCAAAAGCGGGACATTTTGTAGCAAAATCGGATCCATTTCATCAAAAGCGGGATTTACATGCTGTTTTTAGGGACACGTATCGTGCTGGGACCCGGGGATCGGGGACAATTATCCCCTAGTGGGCGCGTAGTACGCTCCTTAGAAAAATTAACTAATTGCTACCATACACACTATAGGATAGGCGACTAGCACTGACGACCAGCCCCCGTCGGCGTAGCCCCTGAAACCCGTCGAAGTAGGCTACGCCGACGGTAGCCGTCGGCCTACTTCCACGTAGGCATAGACATGCACCCCGTCGGCGTACAGAATCCGACGGTTAAACTGAGTCGTCGGTATACGTGCCGTCGGCCTAGGTTTCACACTACGCCGACGACTTTAGCTATTTTTTCTTTTTGCCATATTAATCCTAGAAAAATCGTAACTAAATCATTCTAATTTAGAAAAATAGATATTATATATCAAAATTTGCAGAAAAATAAGATCAATCTATCTAAACTCAAATATTAGATATTTTTTTTCAATAAAATATATAATCATTATATATACTTTTGTATAACACATTTTCCATTTTCCAAATGTCAAAAACGGGGTGTTTTGTAAAGCAACCACCAAATGAAAGTTTCAAAATAGTACCACCTCATTAAAAAATACTAGGCTATCTTGCATGAACAATGTCCCAACTAAGGTATCTTAAAGTATTCCATCCACCCCTCATGAAAATGACAAATTCCTACCAAATCAGTAGGAAGTGGGTCAGATTTGAACTACAGTACATGATATGATGCTCATGATATTTTAGAAAAATCATTTTCAGGTTCACAATATGCTATTTCATCAGAGATTCACTGCAAGTTTAGCCAGGCCCAGCCCCGAGCTGAGAATCTTCATGCCCACCGTTTTGACCAAAGTTTGAAATGGGCATAAGAAATTCAAGACCGATGCAAACAATATAAAACCTTCGCGTGCTGCCCTATGATGTGACATAGTTGCAAGGAAAAATATTAAACTTATTATGTTTATTGCATCTCAAAAAAATCTTCTTAAAAATGAGCTATCTTATTCGAGGTTTCATGACTTTTAGGCCAAATGACCAATGTTATGGCTAGAATAGCGGTATAGTTGGTGATAATATGCCCATATTGTGCACACATGTGCATCATCGGATGGCGAACAATGTTGCTAGAGGAAGTTTTCCTTTTCTTCGCACCAAAAAGTTATTTTCCATTTTCCGAGTGTCAAAAACGAGGTGTTTTGTGAAGCAACCACGAAATGAGAGTTTTAAAATTCTACCATCCTATTTTTCAAAAATACTAGGCCACATTGCATGGACAACGTCCCAATCGGGGTATCCTAAACCTTTCCGTTCACCCCTCGTGAAAACAAACATTCCTGCCGAATCGGTAGGAAGTGGGTCAGTTTTGAACTATAGGTACTTAATCTGATACTCGTGATTTTTTGGAAAAATCATTTTTAGGTTCACAAAATGTATTTCATCATAGATCCACTACAAATTTTGCGAGATTCAGCCCCGACCTAAGAATCTTCATGCCCGCCATTTTGACCTTAGTTTGAAACGACATAAGAAATCAAAAAACAATCCAAAAAAATATAAAACCTTTGCATGGTGTCATATTTTGTGACATAGTTGCAAGAAAAAATATCAAACTTGGTATATTGATTGCATCGCAAAAAACCTTCTCAGAAATGAACTATCATGTTCGAGGTTTCCAATGTTATGGCTAGAATCACGACATACTTTATAATAATATGCCCATATTGTGCACAGATGTGCATCATGAGATGGCGAACAATGTTACGGGAAAGTTTTCCTTTTCTTCATACCAAAAAGCCTTTTTTTAATTTGCGAGTGCCAAAAAGCAGGGTGTTTTATGAAGCAACAACCAAATGAAAGTTTCAAAATGGTACCACCCCATATTTCAAAAATATTATTCCACCTTGCATTCCCAACCGGGGTATCTTAAACCTTTCCATCCACCCCTCCTGAAAAAAGATAAATTCGTGCCGAATCGGTCGGAAGTGGGTTAGATATGAACTACAGGTACATGATCTGATGCTCATGATTTTTTGAAAAATCATTTTTAGATTTACAATATGCTATTTTATTAAAAGTCTACTGAAAGTTTAGCTAGGCTCAACCCCAAGTTAAGGATTTTTTTAGAATCCTCAAATTCAAAAGGGAAATTTTGATATGATTTTTTGAAGATTTGAACACTATTTAATAAATTTTATTTAAAAAGACACGATGCATGATTAAAAACATGACAGAGATGTCATATTTGGATTCTTCTCATTTTTCTGATCAATTTATACATATTATTTGTCGAATTCCGATTTACGGATTTAAAGATATAAACTATTCCATATTAAATAAAAAAGGACAAAAATTCATTTTATTGTTATTTAAATTCAAGATTATTATTACATATGCATTTTTGTTTACTTAAATAATTGTTACAAATTTTAAAAATAAAGGCGTGTGACACCATGGTCCAAGGGTTAATAGGATTGATATGGTAGTATTATCAATAAGATCTAATTTCCTTATCGGAAGCTCGTGCGAAAGGAACAGAGAAACTTAGTGTGATGAGGCTGAAGTTGTGAGTGGATGCGTGACCGATCGGGAAGTTTCACCATGAGTGCAATCTGTATCGAACTTAAAGTCTGAAAAGACGCTTGTGAGATTAACGAGTCAAATAATTTAAAAAACAAGATGCTTGTGAGATTAACGAGTCAAACAATTAAAAACGTTTGATTTTTTTTAAATGAACGAAAAAATTGCTGGCGTAGCTATCGCCAGACCAAACGGCCGTCAACCGCCAATGTGGACCCCACATCCGCTACGCCGGCGGTTTTTCTTACGATGATGGCTAAACCGTCTACGCTTACGGGGCATTACGCCAAGTCGGCGTAGCCTACACGCCGACGGAAATCGCGGGCTACGCCTAAGGGGAGCTGGCCGTCGGCGCCGGACTCATTTCCTGTGGTGACTACTTTGAAACATTTTTCTATATAGCTAAAACAGATGGTGTTCCAGATGTGATCAACTCTTCTGAGGCTACAGGAGTGGCCGGACAGATCGAGATGGGAGCTCAGAGAGGGTGATGTAGAGTTGTGAGTTCTAGATCAAGATGCTAGCTGCTGGGGACATGCTACATAAGTGGCCGGACAGATCGAGATGGGACCTCAGAGAGGGTGATGTGGAGTTGTGTGATATCTAGATCAAGATGTTGATCTAGATAGCTGCTGGACATGCTACAGAACTGGCCGGACAGGTCGAGATGGGACCTCAGAGAGGGTGATGTGGAGTTGTGTGATCACTACACGTTTTCGGACCTGTTCGAGCACGCGTGCGAGGGCGAGACCCCCAACGGCCCCATCTGGGACAGCATCCTTGGCTACTGGCGCGCTAGCAAGGCCAGCCCGGAGACGGTCCTGTTTCTGAGGTACGAGGAGATGCTGCTGGACCCGGTGGGCGCTGTCAGGGTGCTCGCGCGCTTCCTCGAGGTGCCATTCACGGCCGCCGAGGAGGCGGCGGGGATCCCGGCAGACATCGCGAAGCTGTGCAGCATCCAGACGACGAAGGGTCTGCGTCCAAACACGACGGGTGCGTCCGGGCAGTTCAAGATCCCGCATGAAGCCTTCTTCCGGAATGGGGTGGCCGGAGACTGGGAGAACCACATGACCGCCGAGATGGCGCGGCGTCTCGACGATATCGTCGAGGAAAAGGTCCGTGAGTCGGGCCTCACCTTCACGTCTTCACCGACTTCAAGCTAGAGCGTCTCCTCCGTTTGTTATTTACTTCATGTTTTACCTTGCCTTTTGCTTGCTACGCCGGAATATAATAATACTTCTTCCGTCTTAAAATATAAGATATTTTAGACAAGTGTATCTAAACTTCTTTTATTGTTTAGCTTCATACGTATAGACGGAGGGAGTACTAAATAAAATTGTCCGTTCCCCGCCCATGTCTAGTGATGAGAAAGATTGGCAAAGCATTGCACCCACGCGAACAAATTCTGCCTTTTAACTTAGAATACAATAGTGATTACTAATTAAACATGCATACATATACAGTGTTATATATGTATATATAATTGCAGTAATTATACGGCCTTAATGAAATAATTAGAGCATGTAGTCTTTCCATTAGCACAGCCAGCACATTAAACTCAGTCTCACACACCCACTTAATTAACCGCAACTACTCAGGAAAATCGCTTTCTTCTTACACGACCTCCATGCCGCTACTAACCTACGCTATGGGTGTGTTTGGTAGCCCGTGTCAGCGGAGAATTGCTATCTACACTCATACAAGCTGATCCTAGCTAGGATGAGCTCATATTATCCCATGTGTTTGGTAGCTCGTGTTGGTTCAGACATGTTGAGTGGAGCTATTGTTTGGTGGGTCGTATGGGAGAAGACATGCTGAGAAGGGCTAAAATTTGCACTGATGCCCTGAATACAAAAATGAAACACAGTCTTGTCCCTGTATACAAAATAAAAAGCAATCGGGTCCCTGTAAATAAAAATAGAAAGCAATCGGGTCCTCGCTGGCCGTCGTTGGCCGTGGCGGCGCTGGCCGTCACTAGCAGTGGAGACCCTGGCCGGGCGATTGCTTGTACGTGCTCATCGAGGAGGCAGGCTTGGTGGCGAGGCCGGCCTGTTGCAGTGACGACGTGTCAAGGAGGAGGCCGGGGGCATCTCGTCGACGGGAGAGAGGACAAAGGGCGCGGGAGGAGTGCTACCGGCGCGAGAGGGTCGGGGACGGGCGGCGTGAGAGGAGGACGAGGGGCAGCGACGCGCGAGGAGGACGGCGACGCGTGCATCTGGAGGCTCGTTCGTGCTCGTCGAGGAGGCACGAGGCTGGGGCGCCTTGACTCGTGCATCTCATCGACGGGAGAGGAGGACGGGGAGGCCAGCGTCCAGGGGAGGAGGCGACGGAGGCCAACGTCCAGGAGGAGGCGACGGAGGCCGGCATCTAGGAGGAGGCGGCGGAGTCTCGTTTGGGTGAGAGAGAGAGCGGTTTGGGGGGGGGGGGGGTGAGCGTGGGAGGCGGTTGACCCCTGCTAGCTCGTGCGAGGTGCGGGACACGGGGGGAATTTTTCCGGGCGAGCTCAGCCCTGCCCAACAGCGAAGCTCATTTTCGGCTTCGCAACCGGGCAGTGCCCAGAGACCGTTTTTGTACGAGGTGGGCAGTGCCCAGACCATAGACCCGACCTAACAAACACCTAAATTTGGGCTGAGGTGGGAAATTCTATGTGGAGCAGGGCTACCAAACACACCCTATAGTTCCGGCGAGTGAATCGAGATGGCTCGTTATTTTTCGAGCCAAGCCTGTCTCGGCTTAACACTAAAAAGTTTCTGAAAAACTGAGTCCGTGGCTCGCTCGGCCGGCTCGGCGAGCCTGAGTCACTTACGCCCCTGACCTTGCCTTGCACGAAGGAGGGAGAGATGCACTCGCGAACCCCAGCCCGCTCTCGGACCCCAGCCCGACACCCGCACGTACCTGGACACGAGCCAAGTCGGTCTGGCTCGGGCCGAGCCAGCGAATAGCTTGAGCTTGTTTCGACGTGCCCGAGCCAGCCCGAAGCTGTCGGCGAGCCTCACCATGGAGCTCGGGCCGAGCTTCCCGAAAGTACGGTGCAGCTCGCGAGCCTAGCAGCAACGGGTCACTGACTAGTGGGGCCGTCTTCCCCGGCCACGTTCGGATGCAGCAACGGCGGTGCAGGGAGGCGCGTGGCGGTGCCTGCTAGGCAGCAGGGGTGCGGGGCGGCGCGGGCGTAGGGAGCTGGGGTGGCGAAGAGAGGGTGGCAGAGCGGGGCTTCAAAGAGGGGGTGGCAGAGAGGGGATGGCGACGAGGGGCCGGCCGGTGACATCTGGCTGGGGGGCGGCGGCTTGCCCTACTCGAGGAAGACGACGGACGAACCACTTCTTGTTGCTCTCTATCTTATCGATAGCAGTCTGCAATGGGCCGATCTAAAACTCTAAATCCAGCCCAATTACTCCATCTGGTAATTAAAAAAAAATTGTGCGGGCCAAACGAGCTGGACCGAGCCGAGCCGGGCTCGGCCGGGCTCACTGCGGTCCAGTAATGCGGACTCGGCTCGGTCTAGTAACACCAGCGGGCTGATCCTAGCTCGGTGCGAGCCTAAAAAACTCGGACCGAGCAAGAAAGCCCGAGTTGGACGTCCAGATATATCCGCACTGGATTCCCCAATCCTCACGTATATGTGGCTGGTCTAGCACGTGTCATTTAATGTATAATCCTAAACCCTAGACTCAGGTTAGTACTGTTTACTAGTTCTGATTTTAGTTATTTAGAGTAACTTTACTCTATTTTAGGTTCTTTGCCATTATGGAAAGGCACATAAATTTTTCTAAATAATGGTTTTTATTATGTCCTCTGAGGTCAGGTGCAAGCTCAGCGACTAGATGCATCGGCGACGTAGGAGCAGGACTTCATCGACGGTGCACTGAAGCCGACGTCTCCATGAGCCAGATTTTTTTGTAGTACGACTTAGGTAGAAAACGACGACCAGTCGGCGGTCATGAAGACCTAAGAGCAATGGTCCATCCATGGTGCACCGAAGCCAACATACTTGGCGTCGACTTTTCTACAATAGAAAGATATGGTGACAAATTGGCGGCCGTCAAGACAATGAGCGAGCTACAAGATGGTGACGAACCGACATGCATCAAGATGGGGGAAGAAGTGGGGCTTTGGCGATGGCGCATCCGGCGTAGCCTGACTTTTTGTCCCGTACATTCCTCATCGAAGACGGATAATATTATATGTCCGTAAATGATGTAACCTGTTTATAGGTCATGGTCTTGTTTTTCTGATCATTGTCCATATAATATGGGCAACAATGTAAAATATAGTTGCAATTTTGCCTTCACATAGTGATTAGCCTTAGGTGATGGACCTTTTGTTCATTGCTAATGGATAGTTTGACCCCTGGCCATATAGTCGCTATACACCTGTGTTTCTTTGCCCACGGTGGAGGATGTCGCTTCTGGAAAAGGCTAGAACGAGAGGGGTTCCACCGAATTAGGCCTGAATCGGGACCGGTCCGACGTCGTTTAAACCTGAAAATTCGCTCCCACCAACCGAATCGTTGTTTTGAGTATACGAATTATACTTGTTAGCATAGTAAAAAATCGACCCGTGTACTACAAATGTGCAGCACGGGAGGCAAGTATTTGAGTATACCAAAACTTTGAGTACGGGGTAATTTTGAATATTTGCTAGACCTGTTTTGTCGCGTGACTCTCCACATTTATCATCGATGTCGTCATGTCTCCATCGCCTCTGGTGATTAGCAGGTGACAGATCGATACTCCCTCGGTTTCAAAACATAAGATGTTTTAGCTGAGGTTCGGCTCTAAACATTGAAAAAAATAATACTTAAAGCCGACGTTGCTTTGATCGATCAAGCAAACAATCCAAGCTCGTAGTGCGATCACTCCATCGTCCACCACGGTGGGCCAACGGTGAACCGAAGGATCATAGGCATGCTGATCCAACATATTCAAGAGTTACGAACGAAGCCCACCAGTGCGTTCGTCAAGCGCGTTGAGACATGGTGCATATGCGATGTACTAGTACTCGTTAGGAGTAGTCGTTACGAGGGACCGGACAAAGCAAGGGATCGCAAGACGGAGTAAACAACGTGGTGCAAACCCACAAAGTGTTGTTCGGGAGAATAAAATGAGCGCATGCAGACGCTGGATCAGTAACTAGGGAAACCCATACTTCGGGAGAATACATAACTTGGATCAGTGTTGTAATAACCCAAAATTTTAGGTTATTAGTTAATTTCACTTAAAATAATAATTGACCCCTAGGTGTTGTAATTTAGGTAGTCTCTAGTATTTAAACTTGATGATAATCTTGAGGAATTAATAAATAGTATGCTAACCTGATTACACACTAGCTACTTAGCTAGTAGTATAAAATGCAGCATGCATCCATCGATTGAGCTAAGTACGCTGAGGTGAGAGACAAAAAAAAAGTGGAGTTTTGCCTTTGGTTTGTCCATGTCGGCATGGTACATGCATGGCATTCAAATTGAAGGAGCAAGCGTGGCTGGCTATTAGAGATCATGCATGCGTGTGGTGTTGAATGTTGGCAGTCAATCTCCGACGTGGAGCTGTGCGTGAGAGTCATCCACTGATATTTTCACACGTGGCTAGGGCTAGTGTTATAACCAGCGTTGATGTGGCCATCGGCTGTCTTAGATATTTTGGAACAACCGACGTTTCCTCCTAATATAAATAGATGGTGTTGCTGCTGCCGAGCTGAGCACCACACAACAACCTCGTCCACTAGTCGATAGCATTAGAGATAGATAGAGACTATGAGAAAATAGTGTTTCGTAGAGGTTGTCCTATCCAGAAATAAGTATACGGAGGTGTCGGTGATGGATTTGTAGGAGCCATCGACATCAGTAAATTCAGGTGTCCGGGTTCTAGTGGGTCAAAGGGCTCTGCTCTTCTGGAGCCTGTGTGGTTCTAGTTGAGGCTGTCGGCGTCGGAGTACCCCTCTGCAGAGTGTAAAGCGTTAATATTAACCCATGTGACTCCCGGGTTTTGGAAATGCTTACTTTCATGTGTAGCACCATGTGTTTTTAAATTGCCTAATTACCTTATTCACCTGTTTTTACGAAAGAAAGTCTATTTTACAATTTATATGACTGTTTGTATGATTAGTTTGCTGAGTACTTTTTGTACTCACCCTTGCTCCCTTTCGTTTCTAGATGCAGTCGAAAAAGAAGACGCGGTCGTTTGAAGATATGTTGTATCGGTGGCGGGAAGCGATAGACAATCTAGTTGTAGTATGTTATAAATGTAAAGAAAGGTTGTTGTAAAATCTAGCAGTGAGCTTCTCGAGATCCACTGTACCGGCTTTTGTCTGTATTTTTAGTCTTACGCATATATAGGCCTCCAGGTCTATATACACGTGGCGGTTGTCATTCTACCGGGCCGGGTCTCAGGGCGTGACAAGTGTTCCTGAGGTCTACCATGCCTAGCAAGCAAAGTGTTGTTCTCCTTTTATGTGGACTGGCGTATACTTGCATGGATGCTTGTTGGGGATGTAACAAACACCGGTTGTATGTGTTTTCCATGAATCCAGTGTTGTGCTTCACATGCCAAAGTAAAGTAAGAGTTGGAGTCACTTAAATAGTCAGAGTATGTATGGACCCTTATGTTTCCCACTTTCGACCCACCGATAGATATATAGCTGGTGAATAATTTAAAGTACTCATATTTAGTTCGGTGTTGCCTTATGATGCTAGAACATAACTTCCACTATCCCCCGTCCTTGCATCTCTTTTTAGTCATTGCCACTAGGCAATGTGGGTCTTCTTTCTCTTGTCCACCTCATATTATGGCAAGGGATGTCCATCAGAGAAGATATAGCAAGCCTCGTCATTGCAAAACGAGAAAAATGTAAGAGAGAAGGTTCTTTCTTCAACAAATGAACTTGCACCAAAAATCCCATACAAGTTATGTTTAACCAAGAATCAACATTTTCCTACTTAAACACTTACCAAGTTTCAACTAAAACGTCACCAGCTTCCAACTCAAACATCAACACGGCTGGGTTTCTACACACGGCTGGGTTGGGGTCTCCTATTCCTGTTCAGTCCTTGGGGTCACCGGTTGTTTGGAGTGATTCAGCCATGGCCACTTCGCAGGAACGGTGTTCAACAGTACTCCAGCCCGAGATGTTGGCCTCTAGCATGATGGACAACTGCGGGCAGTTATCCTCCGCCCAGGTCGACGTGTTGGCCACACCGCCTGCAGGTCCTGAGTCTCCATCTGCCGCTGCCCCGCAGCGCTGCTCGGTGTCGGCGTTTGGGCCGCAAGATGCTGCCCTGGGCGTCGAGCGGACGGCCTCGGCATCTTGGCCAGCACCTGCACCTGATGGGCCATATGTTGCAGCCTCGCAGAGCTGCACGGCGTTCTCTGTTGCGACACGCGGTGCTGCCCAGGAGCCACTACAGGAATCGGACTCTACGCCGAGGGCAGATAGCCGTCGGCGTAGCCAGCTAAACCGTCGACGGCGACGCTGTTCCTCGGCGTAGACGAAAAACCGTCGGCGTAGCGTACGCCGACGGCGCCGTCGGCGTACTCGTCGTCGGCGGAGAGCCCAACCGCCGTTTGACGACGAGGTAACGGCGCGCCGCTACGCCGACGGCACCCCCCTCGGCGTATCGTGACACGTGCCCGCTCTGGGGCGCCCAGCCGCGGAGCTACGCCGACGGCATGCCCCTCGGTGTAGCGTCCCACGCGTACACGCCGTAGAGCTCCCAGGCCTGGAGCTACGCCGACGGCCTGGCCCTCGGCGTAGCCCTAACCATTTGGTCACACGTAGGGAGCTACGCCGACGGCCTGGCCCTCGGCGTAGGACCAACCCAGTATTTTTTTTGTTTTTCTGTTTAATTTCACAGGAGCATGACCGCAGTAATTATCAATAATTAACAGCAACTAACTCATCCAAACATTCATACATCATTCAAACATCATTCAAACATCATCAACTCCCTCGCCGACATCCATACTACTCTGGAGGAGACGGGTATAGTGGAGGAGACGGGGTGAACCCCTGATCTCCGTTGGTGAGAATAGGCGACGGCCGACGAGGTCGCCGTGCAGTAGAAGCAGCAGAAGAACCACTAGGCAAGGGAGTTGTCGGCGAAGCACCACCAGAACGACCAGGCGAAGGACCATCGGGGTGGGAGGGTGTGATCATCCGACGGCTACACGGCGAGGCATGACCAACGTGCTCGTTCTCGGAATGTCCCGCCCCCTACATGTTCCCTACATGTTAGCAATTTGCGAGGCAAAGTAAAGCGGTATCCGGTGGTTTGGCAAAGAACTTACCGGTGATGATCCGTAGTATGTCCGACGGAAAGTTTCCTTTGATGGCAGGAATGGCGCCGGCCCTGGCATGGGAGGTATGGGCCCTAAATTAACACTCTGCCCCGCTTGCATAGCCACAATCACCGCCTACAAGATAGTTTAGATGTCAGGCCCGAAAGCACCAAACTAGGGAAAGTGGGACTTGTATGTTTTGCAAAAGTAAAGGTTCAAACTTACATTTACGTACTGCATGTAGACCATACTTGCCGCCTGATGCTGCTGAAAGGCCACCTCATATTCGTCATGAGCGGCATCGTAGGCTGCCTCGAACTCAGGCTACAAATTCAAATACAATGACTCTCGTCAACACTTAACCATGCATGAACAAAAGTCGTAAACATGGGGAAAATAAAGAAACCTACATCATCTCTGGAGGTGGATCGACGAGGCTGCCCACGAGGCGGGATAGGTGGGCCGTCGGCGGGGTGGATAGCCTTGAGACGCGTGAAGCTTGTGGTGAGGGTAGGCTTGACCTTTTTTATTAAGAATCTTGAGACGTCCATGCTCCAATCCGTGCGACGCCAAGAGCAACGACTCCTCATCGATCTCCACATTAATGGGGTCATCCACATGCGGGTGACGAGCCTTCACCATCGTGCTGTAGTTCTGCAAGTCTTCCTGGGCATTTCCGAAGAACTCGGGGAGCGAGGGCTGAGGCTTCGAGAGATCGGGCTTCTTGAGCCGCATCTTCTCATAAACGGCGACGTCATGAATCACCTCCCTGGGTAGTGCCTCGGCCACCTGCGTCGCGAAAAGAAATGTTATGCATATCAAGTAGGAAGATTGCGGAAAATAAATGCAGGGCGTTCCATGTGTATACACACCATCTTCCCCTTGAAGCGATCAAAGTTGCGGTTTCCCGCGCAGTGTGTTCCACCATCGCCTCGGTTATCCGCGTTCCGCCTCGACAAGGCTGAAACTCCTCGTTTGCTCTGAGCCACCTCGTCCTAACCAGCTCCTCCCATGCGTCTCGATGCGGCTCAGCCCAATCGGGGACAACCTGAAAATACAATACTCAACTCCACATAATGCAATGGAAACTTAGCAGCAATGTAGAATCTCATGACATTTTACTCACCGACATGTACTCTTCTGGAGTCATCGAGTAGTTGGGATTAGGTTTTTTACCGACAATGTCCTCCTTCTTGACCCTCACGCCCCTTTCAGCCCAGAAGTGACTAGCGGCCGTGACCTTTTGGTTGTACCACACCTACGGTGTCGACTTCACACAAGCCCCAAGCAAAGTCCTGTTCGCCTTCTCCTGTTGCTCCTCATCCACACGATAAAAGCACTTCAATCATGCATAAAAACAATTGTGAGTCATGAGTTAGCATGGTGTTTTCATCACTTATGAACGAAATTACATGTTTAAAAACACGAGAAATATGTCTTACCCAAAACTTGGTGATCACAGCATCAGCAGCTGTCGGAAAGCCCGGGATAATAGTAGCCTGGTAGTCCGCCCAAGTAGTGGCTAGCCTCCTGACGCCCTCGGGGGAAGTGTACCAGCCCCGCCAGAACTTCCTAATCAGAGCTCCAATCATGCTATTAGGAAGGCGGGCCGTGCTCCCGACAGGAAATGTCCAATTGCTGCACAATAATCAAACATTAGTACACCTGCCAAATTATTTATCACCAACAAGAAATTACATGTTTAAAATTAGTACACTTACTCATTGCCATCTGGAATAATAAGGGCTTTCCTGGGTCATAGGCTCAAACCTCTCGTCAGGGACTTTCGATTCCCCACGATTTCACAATTTCTTCCGCGGCCCCTGCACCACCAACTCACGTGTAGGGTCCGCCTCCTCCCTAGACTCCGCCTCAGGCTCCTCTCTAGACTCCGCCTCCGCCTCCGCCTCCTCTCTAGATGGCCCCTCTCCTCCTCCGGAAGGAACAACTCAGGAGCCACGTCGCCAGAAGTGGAGGGTGGTGGGTCAAAGTCCACGCCTCCTCCCCCGCCACCTCGTCCTCCTCGACCTCGACCTTGTCCTCCTCCAGCACCGCCAAGATCGGGGTAACGCGGATTGGGAGTTGGTTGTCTCCCACTCCGTGTAGCATTTTTCTTGTGCTGTTGCGGCGCCTTAAGCAGAGACGACGAGCTAGCCTTGCCACTGCTCATATTTTTCAATCACCTGCATTGAGTAAGAGAAAATAATTTAGCACAAAGACATCATAAAATATAGACACTAAACGTAAAATGCATTGAAAAATAATAGAATGCATTGAGAAATAATAGAATGCATTAAGAAAACAAGCAAGCACAAAGACATTATAGAATGCATTGAAAAATAAATACTCACTATCATTCTCATTCTCATTCTCATTCTCATTCTCATTCTCACTATCACTATCTCTTGAGTAGAAAGCTGGAGCCTCATCAAAGGGTGGAGGCTCATCATCGTTGTCATTCTCCGCATGGAACTTCTTGAGCATATTTATGTCATGTAGATCCACCACTGACTCACCCCGAGTATCTGCATTGTTCTCGAGGTCCTCAAGATCAACAGGTTCTAACTCAAAGTGCCCAAAGTCCTCTTGCTCTTGATAGAAAATTCCCTCGTATGTTACAGGGTCAATGTTGTTGTAATCGTCCTCGGAGGGAATCGGTAGGTTACCATGTGGCGATACCTGGAACACGACTTCCCAGCCCTTGAGTTCCGCTTTCTGGCATGGGTAGGGCAAATAATAAACTTGGTTGGCTTGGTGAGCCACAACAAAGACGTCGGCTCCGCTATAGGTGGTTGAAGGCCTAACTTCAACTAACCCAATGGAAGGGGTACTTCTCAGTCCACCCCTTGGGTCAAACCAGTGGCACTTGAACACAACAAGATTGAGTTGTACGTTCGTACGATTGAAGGTCAGCTCGTATACATTCTCTAACCTTCCATAGTAATCAAGGGCATCGACTCCTCTGGTGAAGACCCCTGTATTTACCGTTTTTGCATTCGGTCGCCCCTTCTGGTGCGTCTCTGTATGGAAGCGAAACCCATTCACATCATACTTCTCATACTTCATGACGTCATGGTTAAAACCCTGGGAAACACATTTCAACTCATCTGACATCTCAACATTGGGATCAGCTCCCTACAAGTACAGTTTAAAGTTGTTGTGTTCATTATATTAGTTACGTAGAATAATAAGGGTAAGAGGGACATGTTAGAAATTACTTTTTCCATGAACCAAGACACAAAGTTTTTTAATTTCCGGGAGCACCCTCTTTAAGTAGAATGTCCAACTCCAAGGGAGAGGGATCCGTCGTTCCCGACCACTGTTCATCCGTGAATTCACCAAGGAGGAGAAAATAAGCATTAGACCGAGACCGAGATCGAGAAGTAAATTATTCACCATTTTACCTTATGAAATCGACCACTTCCTTCATGTTCATAAGGACATAGAGCATTATGCAATCCTTCTCTTCCTTCGGCAAGCAGTATTTTAGTCCTTTACCGGCCTTGCCACCAGGAAATTGGAATAGTTCGAGCTTGGGGTCATTCTTGGGCTGGTCGACATTGTAACGAGAGACCGGGTTATGCATAGTGGTAACATCATCAGGCCAGTAGGTTGTCGCGGCGTCTGCCATCTCCTGAAGGCATGTTGCCTCAGCTATGCATGCTTCAATCTTGGCTTTGTTTCCAGTTATCTTCCGAATATACTTAAACTCTCTCTCAATACAAAACTGCCAACGAAATTGCACCGGGCCACCCAAGAGTACCTCGTTCGTGAGGTGCACAATGAGATGCGCCATCGGAGTAAAGAAGCCTGGCGGAAAGATCATCTCTAAATTGCATAGCAACTCCGGCACTTGAACACGCAGCTTCTCAATAACCAGGGGACATACCTGCTTAGCACAGAGCGTGCGGAAGAAATGGCTCAACTCTGAAAGCACTCGCCAGACTTTCTCGGGGAGATACCCTCAAACCATCACCGGCATCAGTCGCTCTATCCATATATGATAGTCGTGACTCTTGAGTCCGGTGACTTGTCCTATCGAAAGATTGACTCCCTTACTTATATTCGAACAATAACCATCAGGGAACATCACGACGTATTTGAGCCACCTGAATGCCTCCTTCTTTTGGACACTATCAAGGCAGAAGTAGGCATGCGGCTTGAACCAGTTCTTTCGACGGCCGGTAGGAGGCTGCATGTGTAATCTCTTCCTATCACAGAGCTTCTCAACATCGACTCTAGCCTTGACATTATCCTTTGACTTCCCAGGAATGTTTAGGACTGAGTGAAAAAGGGACTCCCCGGCATTCTTTTCGGTGTGCATCACATCGATGTTATTGGGAAGTTCGAGATCCTTGTAATACACGAGATTCGTTAAGGCTGCCACGTGAGTCCAGTTGTGGGTTACACCATATCCCACAAATTGATGGCCAGTCCCCAGCGCCGCAGGCAAGAGAGCACGTAGCTCGGCATCAACAGCTGCACCATCGAATTTTGGCACCTCTTTTACTTCATGCACAACTTTGCCCTTCTTGAAGTTCTTCCTGTCTTCTCTGAACGGATGCTTTCTTTTGAGGTACTGCCGATTCGTGTCAAACGCAACATAATTGCGACCCGACTTTAGCCAAAGAAACTCAAGTCGGTGCCTGGACACTGGGCATGGCCACTTACCAGCTATACACCATCCGCACGTTAGGGCGTACCCGGGCATGTCATGCATGGTATACTGCAACCAAACTTTCATCAAGAAGTTTCTCTTCGATGCTCGGTCGTATGTCAACGTCCCGTGTATCCAAGAGTGGTTCAAATCATCCACAATTGGTTGCATGTAGACACTCAAATTCTTCCCTGGGTACTTGGGCCCTGGAATGATAAGCGACAAAAACATGGTTTAGGTCATATGTGCATGGAGAGCCAAGGTTGGGCCAACTTTGCCACATTCTAGGCCCCGGTTGTGAGGCGGCGGGACTTTCCACGTACTGATCCATGATTTTACTAAGTGTTAACGCATGTCCGGGAACGGGGTCACACATGGGGCCTACACATGGCACCTAACAACCTTGCACCACTCTAATACACATATCCTAGGGGCACATGCAAGGTTTCATGTGATTCCGACGCTCCGGCGGTCTTCCTCCGGCGAAACCCTAGACCGGGGGCCTCAGATCGTCTACCCCTATAGCTATCTCCGTACGAGGGTAACCTGGTGGACCTCTCTACTTGTTTTGGTTTGTTTAGGTCATATGTGCATGGAGAGCCAAGGTTGGGCCAACTTTCCCACATTCTAGGCCCCGGTTGTGACGCGGCGGGACTTTCCACGTACTGATCCAGGATTTTACTAAGTGTTAACGCATGTCCGGCAAGGGGTCACACATGGGGCCTACACATGGCACCTAACAACCTTGCACCACTCTCACACACATATATTAGGGGCACATGCAAGTTTTCATGTGATTCCCACGCTCCGGCGGTCTTCCTCCGGCGAAACCCTAGACCGGGGGCCCCGGATCGTCTACCCCTAAAGCTATCTCCGTACGAGGGTAGCCCGGTGGACCTCTATACTTGTTTGGGTTTGTTTAGGTCCTATGTTCATGGAGAGCCAAGGTTGGGCCAACTTTGCCACATTCTAGGCCCCGGTTGTGACGCGGCGGGACTTTCCACGTACTGATCCAGGATTTTACTAAGTGTTAACGCATGTCCGGGAAGGGGTCACTCATGGGGCCTACACATGACACCTAACAACCTTGCACCACTCTCACACACGTATCCTAGGGGCACATGCAAGTTTTCGTGTGATTCCGACGCTCCGAAGGTCTTCCTCTGGCGAAACCCTAGACCGGGGGCCTTGGATCGTCTACCCCTATAGCTATCCCGTACGAGGGTAGCCCGGTGGACCTCTCTACTTGTTTTGGTTTGTTTAGGTCATATGTGCATGGAGAGCCAAGGTTGGGCCAACTTTGCCACATTCTAGGCCCCGGTTGTGACGCGGCGGGACTTTACACGTACTGATCCAGGATTTTACTAAGTGTTAACGCATGTCCGGGAAGGGGGTCACACATGGGGCCTACACAAGGCACCTAACAACCTTGCACCACTCACACTCACATATCCTAGGGGCACCTGCAAGTTTTCTTGTTATTCCGACGCTCCGGTGGTCTTCCTCTGGCGAAACCCTAGACCGGGGGCCCCTGATCGTCTACCCCTATAGCTATCTCCGTACGAGGGTAGCCCGGTGGACCTCTCTACTTGTTTTGTTTTTTTTAGGTCATATGTGCATGGAGAGCCAAGGTTGGCCCAACTTTGCCACATTCTAGGCCCCGGTTGTGACGCGGCGGGAGTTTCCACGTACTGATCCAGGATTTTACTAAGTGTTAACGCATGTCCAGGAAGGGGGTCACACATGGGGCCTACACATGGCACCTAACGACCTTGCACCACTCTCACACACATATCCTAGGGGAACATGCAAGTTTTCATGTGATTCCCACGCTCCGGCGGTCTTCCTCCGGCGAAACCCTAGACCGGGGGCCCTCGATCGTCTACCCCTATAGCTATCTCCGTACGAGGGTAGCCCGGTGGACCTCTCTACTTGTTTTGGTTTGTTTAGGTCATATGTGCATGGAGAGCCAAGGTTGGGCCAACTTTGCCACATTCTAGGCCTCGGTTGTGATGCGGCGGGAGTTTCCACGTACTGATCCAGGATTTTACTAAGTGTTAACGCATGTCCGGGAAGGGGGTCACACATGGGGCCTAAACATGGCACCTAACAACCTTTCACCACTCTCACACACATATCCTAGGGGTACATGCAAGTTTTCATGTGATTCCGACGCTCCGGCAGTCTTCCTCCGGCGAAACCCTAGACCGGGGGCCCCGGTTCGTCTACCCCTATAGCTATCTCCGTATGAGGGTAGCCCGGTGGACCTCTCTACTTATTTTGGTTTGTTCAGGTCATATGTGCATGGAGAGCCAAGGTTGGGCCAACTTTGCCACATTTTAGGCCCCGGCTTTGACGTGGCTGGACTTTCCACGTACTGATCCAGGATTTTACTAAGTGTTAACGCATGTCCGGGAAGGGGGTCACACATGGGGCCTACACATGGCACCTAACAACCTTGCACCACTCTCACACACATATCCTAGGGGCACATGCAATTTTTCATGTGATTCCAACGCTCCGGTGGTCTTCCTCCGGCCAAACCCTAGAACGGGGGCCCCGGATCGTCTACCCCTATAGCTATCTCCGTACGAGGGTAGCCCGGTGGACCTCTCTACTTGTTTGGGTTTGTTTAGGTCATATGTTCATGGAGATCCAAGGTTGGGCCAACTTTGCCACATTCTAGGCCCCGGTTGTGACGCGGCGGGACTTTCCACGTACTGATCCAGGATTTTACTAAGTGTTAACGCATGTCCGAGAAGGGGGTCACACACGGGGCCTACACATGACACCTAGCAACCTTGCACCACTCTCACACACATATCCTAGGGGCACATGCAAGTTTTCATGTGATTCCGACGCTTCGGCGGTCTTCCTCCGGCGAAACCCTAGACCGGGGGCCCCGGTTTGTCTACACCTATAGCTATCTCCGTACGAGGGTAGCCCGGTGGGCCTCTCTACTTGTTTTGGTTTGTTTAGGTCATATGTGCATGGAGAGCCAAGGTTGGGCCAACTTTGCCACATTCTAGGCCCCGGTTGTGACATGGCGGGACTTTCCACGTACTGATCCAGGATTTTACTAAGTGTTAACGCATGTCCGGGAAGGGGGTCACACATGGGGCCTACACATGGCACCTAACAACCTTTCACCACTCTCACGCACATATCCTAGGGGCACATGCAAGTTTTCATGTGATTCCGACGCTCCGGCGAAACCCTAGACCGGGGGCCCTCGATCGTCTACCCCTATAGCTATATCCGTACGAGGGTAGCCCGGTGGACCTCTCTACATGTTTTGGTTTGTTTAGGTCATATGTGCATGGATAGGCAAGGTTGGGCCAACTTTGCCACATTCTAGGCCCCGGTTGTGACGCGGCGGGACTTTCCACGTAGTGATCCATGATTTTACTAAGTGTTAACGCATGTCCGGGAAGGGGGTCACACATGGGGCCTACAGATGGCACCTAACAACCTTGCACCACTCTCACACACATATCCTAGGGGCACATGCAAGGTTTCATGTGATTCCGACGCTCCGACGGTCTTGCTCCTGCGAAACCCTAGACCGGGGGCCTCAGATCGTCTACCCCTATAGCTATCTCCGTACGAGGGTAACTCGGTGGACCTCTCTACTTGTTTTGGTTTGTTTAGGTCATATGTGCATGGAGAGCCAAGGTTGGGCCAACTTTCCCGCATTCTAGGCCCCGGTTGTTACGCGGCAGGACTTTCTACGTACTGATCCGGGATTTTACTAAGTGTTAACGCATGTCCGGGAAGGGGATCACACACGGGGCCTACACATGGCACCTATGAAGCTTTCACCACTCTCACACACATATCCTAGGGGCACATGCAAGTTTTCATGTGATTCCCACGCTCGGGCGGTCTTCCTCCGGCGAAACCCTTGACCGGGGGCCCCGGATCGTCTACCCCTAAAGCTATCTCCGTACGAGGGTAGCCCGGTGGACCTCTCTACTTTTTTGGGTTTGTTTAGGTCATATGTTCATGGAGAGCCAAGGTTGGGCCAACTTTGCCACATTCTAGGCCCCGGTTGTGACGCGGCGGGACTTTCCACGTACTGATCCAGGATTTTACTAAGTGTTAACGCATGTCCGGGAAGGGGTCACACATGGGGCCTACACATGACACCTAACAACCTTGCACCACTCACACTCACATATCCTAGGGGCACCTGCAAGTTTTCATGTTATTCTGACGCTCCGGTGGTCTTCCTCTGGCGAAATCCTAGACCGGGGGCCCCTGATCGTCTACCGCTATAGCTATCTCCGTACGAGGGTAGCCCGGTGGACCTCTCTACTTGTTTTGGTTTGTTTAGGTCATATGTGCATGGAGAGCCAAGGTTGGCCCAACTTTGCCACATTCTAGGCCCCGGTTGTGACGCGGCGGGACTTTCCACGTACTGATCCAGGATTTTACTAAGTGTTAACGCATGTCCAGGAAGGGGGTCACACATGGGGCCTACACATGGTACCTAACGACCTTCCACCACTCTCACACACATATCCTAGGGGAACATGCAAGTTTTCATGTGATTCCCACGCTCCGGCGGTCTTCCTCCGGCGAAACCCTAGACCGGGGGCCCTCGATCGTCTACCCCTATAGCTATCTCCGTACGAGGGTATCCCGGTGGACCTCTCTACTTGTTTTGGTTTGTTTAGGTCATATGTGCATGGAGAGCCAAGGTTGGGCCAACTTTGCCACATTCTAGGCCTCGGTTGTGACGCGGCGGGACTTTCCACGTACTGATCCAGGATTTTACTAAGTGTTAACGCATGTCCGGGAAGGGGGTCACACATGGGGCCTAAACATGGCACCTAACAACCTTGCACCACTCTCACACACATATCCTAGGGGCACATGCAAGTTTTCATGTGATTCCGACGCTCCGGCGGTCTTCCTCCGGCGAAACCCTAGACCGGGGGCCCCGGTTCGTCTACCCCTATAGCTATCTCCGTATGAGGGTAGCCCGGTGGACCTCTCTACTTGTTTTGGTTTGTTTAGGTCATATGTGCATGGAGAGCCAAGGTTGGGCCAACTTTGCCACATTCTAGGCCCCGGTTTTGACGTGGCTAGGAGTTTCCACGTACTGATCCACGATTTTACTAAGTGTTAACGCTTGTCCGGAAAGGGGGGTCACACATGGGGCCTACACATGGCACCTAAAAACCTTGCACCACTCTCACACACATATCCTAGGGGCACATGCAATTTTTCATGTGATTCCAACGCTCCTGCGGTCTTCCTCTGGCGAAACCCTAGAACGGGGGCCCCGGATCGTCTACCCCTATAGCTATCTCCGTACGAGGGTAGCCCGGTGGACCTCTCTACTTGTTAGGTCATATGTGCATGGAGAGCCAAGGTTGGGCCAACTTTGCCACATTTCTAGGCCCCGGTTGTGACGCGGCGGGACTTTCCACGTACTGATCCAGGATTTTACTAAGTGTTAACGCATGTCCGGGAAGGGGGTCACACACGGGGCCTACACATGACACCTAGCAACCTTGCACCACTCTCACACACATATCCTAGGGGAACATGCAAGTTTTCATGTGATTCCGACGCTCCGGCGGTCTTCCTCCGGCGAAACCCTAGACCGGGGCCCCGGATTGTCTACCCCTATAGCTATCTCCGTACGAGGGTAGCCCGGTGGACCTCTCTACTTGTTTTGGTTTGTTTAGGTCATATGTGCATGGAGAGCCAAGGTTGGGCCAACTTTGCCACATTCTAGGCCCCGGTTGTGACGTGGCGGGACTTTCCACGTACTGATCCAGGATTTTACTAAGTGTTAACGCATGTCCGGGAAGGGGTCACACATGGGGCCTACACATGGCACCTAACAACCTTGCACCACTCTCACACACATATCCTAGGGGCACATGCAAGTTTTCATGTGATTCCGACGCTCGGGCGAAACCCTAGACCGGGGGCCCCGGATCGTCTACCCCTATAGCTATCTCCGTACGAGGGTAGCCCAGTGGACCTCTCTACTTGTTTTGGTTTGTTTAGGTCATATGTGCATGGAGAGCCAAGGTTGGGCCAACTTTGCCACATTCTAGGCCCCGGTTGTGACGCGGCGGGACTTTCCACGTAGCTGATCCATGATTTTACTAAGTGTTAACGCATGTCCGGGAAGGGGGTCACACATGGGGCCTACACATGGCACCTAACAACCTTGCACCACTCTCACACACATATCCTAGGGGCACATGCAAGGTTTCATGTGATTCCGACGCTCCGGCGGTCTTCCTCCGGCGAAACCCTAGACCGGGGCCTCAGGATCGTCTACCCCTATAGCTATCTCCGTACGAGGGTAGCCCGGTGGACCTCTCTACTTGTTTTGGTTTGTTTAGGTCATATGTGCATGGAGAGCCAAGGTTGGGCCAACTTTGCCACATTCTAGGCCCCGGTTGTGACGCGGCAGGGACTTTCAACGTACTGATCCAGGGATTTTACTAAGTGTTAACGCATGTCCGGGAAGGGGGTCACACACTGGGGCCTACACATGGCACCTATGAACCTTGCACCACTCTCACACACATATCCTAGGGGCACATGCAAGTTTTCATGTGATTCCCACGCTCCGGCGGTCTTCCTCCGGCGAAACCCTAGACCGGGGCCCCGGATCGTCTACCCCTATAGCTATCTCCGTACGAGGGTAGCCCGGTGTACCTCTCTACTTGTTTGGGTTTGTTTAGGTCCTATGTTCATGGAGAGCCAAGGTTGGGCCAACTTTGCCACATTCTAGGCCCCGGTTGTGACGCGGCGGGACTTTCCACGTACTGCTCAGGATTTACTAAGTGTTAACGCATTGTCCGGGAAGGGGTCACACATGGGGGCCTACACATGAAACCTAACAACCTTGCACCACTCTCACACACGTATCCTAGGGGCACATGCAAGTTTTCTTGTGATTCCGACGCTCCGAAGGTCTTCCTCCGGCGAAACCCTAGACCGTGGGCCTTGGATCGTCTACCCCTATAGCTATCTCCGTACGAGGGTAGCCCGGTGGACCTCTCTACTTGTTTTGGTTTGTTTAGGTCATATGTGCATGGAGAGCCAAGGTTGGGCCAACTTTGCCACATTCTAGGCCCCGGTTGTGACGCGGCGGGACTTCCACGTACTGATCCAGGATTTTACTAAGTGTTAACGCATGTCCGGGAAGGGGGTCACACATGGGGCCTACACATGGCACCTAACACCTTGCACCACTCTCACACACATATCCTAGGGGCACATGCAAGTTTTCATGGTATT
>OU342740.1:301201414-301420101 GCA_910589775.1 Avena eriantha | reverse complement strand
CGCGGCGGGACTTTCCACGTACCCCTAGACGGGGGCCCCCGGATCGTCTACCCCCTATAGCTATCTCCGTACGAGGGGTTTAGACCGGTGGACCTCTCTACTGTTTTTGGTTTGTTTAGGTCATATGTGCATGAGAGCCAAGTTGGGCCAACTTTGCCACATTCTAGGCCCGGTTGTGACGCGGCGGGACTTTCCACGTACTGATCAATGATTTTTACTAAGTGTTAACGCATGTCCGGGAAGGGGGTCAACACATGGGCCTACACCATGGCACCTAACCAACCTTGCACCACTCTCACACACATATCCTAGGGGCACATGCAAGTTTTCATGTGATTCCGACGCTCGGCGGTCTTTCCTCGGCGAAACCCTAGACCGGGGGCCCACGGATCGTCTACCCCTATAGCTATCTCCGTACGAGGGTAGCCCGGTAGACCTCTCTACTTGTTTTGGTTTGTTTAGGTCATATGTGCATGGAGAGCCAAGGTTGGGCCAACTTTGCCACATTCTAGGCCCCGGTTGTGACGCGGCGGGACTTTCCACGTACTGATCCAGGATTTTACTAAGTGTTAACGCATGTCCGGGAAGGGGGTCACACATGGGGCCTACACATGGCACCTAACAACCTTGCACCACTCTCACACACATATCCTAGGGGCACATGCAAGTTTTCATGTGATTCCGACGCTCCGGCGGTCTTCCTCCGGCGAAACCCTAGACCGGGGGCCCCGGATCGTCTACCCCTATAGCTATCTCCGTACGAGGGTAGCCCGGTGGACCTCTCTACTTGTTTTGGTTTGTTTAGGTCATATGTGCATGGAGAGCCAAGGTTGGGCCAACTTTGCCACATTCTAGGCCCCGGTTGTGACGCGGCGGGACTTTCCACGTACTGATCCAGGATTTTACTAAGTGTTAACGCATGTCCGGGAAGGGGGTCACACATGGGGCCTACACATGGCACCTAACAACCTTGCACCACTCTCACACACATATCCTAGGGGCACATGCAAGTTTTCATGTGATTCCGACGCTCCGGCGGTCTTCCTCCGGCGAAACCCTAGACCGGGGGCCCCGGATCGTCTACCCCTATAGCTATCTCCGTACGAGGGTAGCCCGGTGGACCTCTCTACTTGTTTTGGTTTGTTTAGGTCATATGTGCATGGAGAGCCAAGGTTGGGCCAACTTTGCCACATTCTAGGCCCCGGTTGTGACGCGGCGGGACTTTCCACGTACTGATCCATGATTTTACTAAGTGTTAACGCATGTCCGGGAAGGGGGTCACACATGGGGCCTACACATGGCACCTAACAACCTTGCACCACTCTCACACACATATCCTAGGGGCACATGCAAGTTTTCATGTGATTCCGACGCTCCGGCGGTCTTCCTCCGGCGAAACCCTAGACCGGGGGCCCCGGATCGTCTACCCCTATAGCTATCTCCGTACGAGGGTAGCCCGGTGGACCTCTCTACTTGTTTTGGTTTGTTTAGGTCATATGTGCATGGAGAGCCAAGGTTGGGCCAACTTTGCCACATTCTAGGCCCCGGTTGTGACGCGGCGGGACTTTCCACGTACTGATCCAGGATTTTACTAAGTGTTAACGCATGTCCGGGAAGGGGGTCACACATGGGGCCTACACATGGCACCTAACAACCTTGCACCACTCTCACACACATATCCTAGGGGCACATGCAAGTTTTCATGTGATTCCGACGCTCCGGCGGTCTTCCTCCGGCGAAACCCTAGACCGGGGGCCCCGGATCGTCTACCCCTATAGCTATCTCCGTACGAGGGTAGCCCGGTGGACCTCTCTACTTGTTTTGGTTTGTTTAGGTCATATGTGCATGGAGAGCCAAGGTTGGGCCAACTTTGCCACATTCTAGGCCCCGGTTGTGACGCGGCGGGACTTTCCACGTACTGATCCATGATTTTACTAAGTGTTAACGCATGTCCGGGAAGGGGGTCACACATGGGGCCTACACATGGCACCTAACAACCTTGCACCACTCTCACACACATATCCTAGGGGCACATGCAAGTTTTCATGTGATTCCGACGCTCCGCGGTCTTCCTCCGGCGAAACCCTAGACCGGGGGCCCCGGATCGTCTACCCCTATAGCTATCTCCGTACGAGGGTAGCCCGGTGGACCTCTCTACTTGTTTTGGTTTGTTTAGGTCATATGTGCATGGAGAGCCAAGGTTGGGCCAACTTTGCCACATTCTAGGCCCCGGTTGTGACGCGGCGGGACTTTCCACGTACTGATCCATGATTTTACTAAGTGTTAACGCATGTCCGGGAAGGGGGTCACACATGGGGCCTACACATGGCACCTAACAACCTTGCACCACTCTCACACACATATCCTAGGGGCACATGCAAGTTTTCATGTGATTCCGACGCTCCGGCGGTCTTCCTCCGGCGAAACCCTAGACCGGGGGCCCCGGATCGTCTACCCCTATAGCTATCTCCGTACGAGGGTAGCCCGGTGGACCTCTCTACTTGTTTTGGTTTGTTTAGGTCATATGTGCATGGAGAGCCAAGGTTGGGCCAACTTTGCCACATTCTAGGCCCCGGTTGTGACGCGGCGGGACTTTCCACGTACTGATCCAGGATTTTACTAAGTGTTAACGCATGTCCGGGAAGGGGGTCACACATGGGGCCTACACATGGCACCTAACAACCTTGCACCACTCTCACACACATATCCTAGGGGCACATGCAAGTTTTCATGTGATTCCGACGCTCCGGCGGTCTTCCTCCGGCGAAACCCTAGACCGGGGGCCCCGGATCGTCTACCCCTATAGCTATCTCCGTACGAGGGTAGCCCGGTGGACCTCTCTACTTGTTTTGGTTTGTTTAGGTCATATGTGCATGGAGAGCCAAGGTTGGGCCAACTTTGCCACATTCTAGGCCCCGGTTGTGACGCGGCGGGACTTTCCACGTACTGATCCAGGATTTTACTAAGTGTTAACGCATGTCCGGGAAGGGGGTCACACATGGGGCCTACACATGGCACCTAACAACCTTGCACCACTCTCACACACATATCCTAGGGGCACATGCAAGTTTTCATGTGATTCCGACGCTCCGGCGGTCTTCCTCCGGCGAAACCCTAGACCGGGGGCCCCGGATCGTCTACCCCTATAGCTATCTCCGTACGAGGGTAGCCCGGTGGACCTCTCTACTTGTTTTGGTTTGTTTAGGTCATATGTGCATGGAGAGCCAAGGTTGGGCCAACTTTGCCACATTCTAGGCCCCGGTTGTGACGCGGCGGGACTTTCCACGTACTGATCCAGGATTTTACTAAGTGTTAACGCATGTCCGGGAAGGGGGTCACACATGGGGCCTACACATGGCACCTAACAACCTTGCACCACTCTCACACACATATCCTAGGGGCACATGCAAGTTTTCATGTGATTCCGACGCTCCGGCGGTCTTCCTCCGGCGAAACCCTAGACCGGGGGCCCCGGATCGTCTACCCCTATAGCTATCTCCGTACGAGGGTAGCCCGGTGGACCTCTCTACTTGTTTTGGTTTGTTTAGGTCATATGTGCATGGAGAGCCAAGGTTGGGCCAACTTTGCCACATTCTAGGCCCCGGTTGTGACGCGGCGGGACTTTCCACGTACTGATCCAGGATTTTACTAAGTGTTAACGCATGTCCGGGAAGGGGGTCACACATGGGGCCTACACATGGCACCTAACAACCTTGCACCACTCTCACACACATATCCTAGGGGCACATGCAAGTTTTCATGTGATTCCGACGCTCCGGCGGTCTTCCTCCGGCGAAACCCTAGACCGGGGGCCCCGGATCGTCTACCCCTATAGCTATCTCCGTACGAGGGTAGCCCGGTGGACCTCTCTACTTGTTTTGGTTTGTTTAGGTCATATGTGCATGGAGAGCCAAGGTTGGGCCAACTTTGCCACATTCTAGGCCCCGGTTGTGACGCGGCGGGACTTTCCACGTACTGATCCAGGATTTTACTAAGTGTTAACGCATGTCCGGGAAGGGGGTCACACATGGGGCCTACACATGGCACCTAACAACCTTGCACCACTCTCACACACATATCCTAGGGGCACATGCAAGTTTTCATGTGATTCCGACGCTCCGGCGGTCTTCCTCCGGCGAAACCCTAGACCGGGGGCCCCGGATCGTCTACCCCTATAGCTATCTCCGTACGAGGGTAGCCCGGTGGACCTCTCTACTTGTTTTGGTTTGTTTAGGTCATATGTGCATGGAGAGCCAAGGTTGGGCCAACTTTGCCACATTCTAGGCCCCGGTTGTGACGCGGCGGGACTTTCCACGTACTGATCCATGATTTTACTAAGTGTTAACGCATGTCCGGGAAGGGGGTCACACATGGGGCCTACACATGGCACCTAACAACCTTGCACCACTCTCACACACATATCCTAGGGGCACATGCAAGTTTTCATGTGATTCCGACGCTCCGACGGTCTTCCTCCGGCGAAACCCTAGACCGGGGGCCCCGGATCGTCTACCCCTATAGCTATCTCCGTACGAGGGTAGCCCGGTGGACCTCTCTACTTGTTTTGGTTTGTTTAGGTCATATGTGCATGGAGAGCCAAGGTTGGGCCAACTTTGCCACATTCTAGGCCCCGGTTGTGACGCGGCGGGACTTTCCACGTACTGATCCATGGATTTTACTAAGTGTTAACGCATGTCCGGGAAGGGGGTCACACATGGGGCCTACACATGGCACCTAACAACCTTGCACCACTCTCACACACATATCCTAGGGGCACATGCAAGTTTTCATGTGATTCCGACGCTCCGGCGGTCTTCCTCCGGCGAAACCCTAGACCGGGGGCCCTCGGATCGTCTACCCCTATAGCTATCTCCGTACGAGGGTAGCCCGGTGGACCTCTCTACTTGTTTTGGTTTGTTTAGGTCATATGTGCATGGAGAGCCAAGGTTGGGCCAACTTTGCCACATTCTAGGCCCCGGTTGTGACGCGGCGGGACTTTCCACGTACTGATCCAGGATTTTACTAAGTGTTAACGCATGTCCGGGAAGGGGGTCACACATGGGGCCTACACATGGCACCTAACAACCTTGCACCACTCTCACACACATATCCTAGGGGCACATGCAAGTTTTCATGTGATTCCGACGCTCCGGCGGTCTTCCTCCGGCGAAACCCTAGACCGGGGGCCCCGGATCGTCTACCCCTATAGCTATCTCCGTACGAGGGTAGCCCGGTGGACCTCTCTACTTGTTTTGGTTTGTTTAGGTCATATGTGCATGGAGAGCCAAGGTTGGGCCAACTTTGCCACATTCTAGGCCCCGGTTGTGACGCGGCGGGACTTTCCACGTACTGATCCATGATTTTACTAAGTGTTAACGCATGTCCGGGAAGGGGGTCACACATGGGGCCTACACATGGCACCTAACAACCTTGCACCACTCTCACACACATATCCTAGGGGCACATGCAAGTTTTCATGTGATTCCGACGCTCCGGCGGTCTTCCTCCGGCGAAACCCTAGACCGGGGGCCCCGGATCGTCTACCCCTATAGCTATCTCCGTACGAGGGTAGCCCGGTGGACCTCTCTACTTGTTTTGGTTTGTTTAGGTCATATGTGCATGGAGAGCCAAGGTTGGGCCAACTTTGCCACATTCTAGGCCCCGGTTGTGACGCGGCGGGACTTTCCACGTACTGATCCATGGATTTTACTAAGTGTTAACGCATGTCCGGGAAGGGGGTCACACATGGGGCCTACACATGGCACCTAACAACCTTGCACCACTCTCACACACATATCCTAGGGGCACATGCAAGTTTTCATGTGATTCCGACGCTCCGGCGGTCTTCCTCCGGCGAAACCCTAGACCGGGGGCCCCGGATCGTCTACCCCTATAGCTATCTCCGTACGAGGGTAGCCCGGTGGACCTCTCTACTTGTTTTGGTTTGTTTAGGTCATATGTGCATGGAGAGCCAAGGTTGGGCCAACTTTGCCACATTCTAGGCCCCGGTTGTGACGCGGCGGGACTTTCCACGTACTGATCCAGGATTTTACTAAGTGTTAACGCATGTCCGGGAAGGGGGTCACACATGGGGCCTACACATGGCACCTAACAACCTTGCACCACTCTCACACACATATCCTAGGGGCACATGCAAGTTTTCATGTGATTCCGACGCTCCGACGGTCTTCCTCCGGCGAAACCCTAGACCGGGGGCCCCGGATCGTCTACCCCTATAGCTATCTCCGTACGAGGGTAGCCCGGTGGACCTCTCTACTTGTTTTGGTTTGTTTAGGTCATATGTGCATGGAGAGCCAAGGTTGGGCCAACTTTGCCACATTCTAGGCCCCGGTTGTGACGCGGCGGGACTTTCCACGTACTGATCCATGATTTTACTAAGTGTTAACGCATGTCCGGGAAGGGGGTCACACATGGGGCCTACACATGGCACCTAACAACCTTGCACCACTCTCACACACATATCCTAGGGGCACATGCAAGTTTTCATGTGATTCCGACGCTCCGGCGGTCTTCCTCCGGCGAAACCCTAGACCGGGGGCCCTCGGATCGTCTACCCCTATAGCTATCTCCGTACGAGGGTAGCCCGGTGGACCTCTCTACTTGTTTTGGTTTGTTTAGGTCATATGTGCATGGAGAGCCAAGGTTGGGCCAACTTTGCCACATTCTAGGCCCCGGTTGTGACGCGGCGGGACTTTCCACGTACTGATCCAGGATTTTACTAAGTGTTAACGCATGTCCGGGAAGGGGGTCACACATGGGGCCTACACATGGCACCTAACAACCTTGCACCACTCTCACACACATATCCTAGGGGCACATGCAAGTTTTCATGTGATTCCGACGCTCCGGCGGTCTTCCTCCGGCGAAACCCTAGACCGGGGGCCCTCGGATCGTCTACCCCTATAGCTATCTCCGTACGAGGGTAGCCCGGTGGACCTCTCTACTTGTTTTGGTTTGTTTAGGTCATATGTGCATGGAGAGCCAAGGTTGGGCCAACTTTGCCACATTCTAGGCCCCGGTTGTGACGCGGCGGGACTTTCCACGTACTGATCCATGATTTTACTAAGTGTTAACGCATGTCCGGGAAGGGGGTCACACATGGGGCCTACACATGGCACCTAACAACCTTGCACCACTCTCACACACATATCCTAGGGGCACATGCAAGTTTTCATGTGATTCCGACGCTCCGGCGGTCTTCCTCCGGCGAAACCCTAGACCGGGGGCCCCGGATCGTCTACCCCTATAGCTATCTCCGTACGAGGGTAGCCCGGTGGACCTCTCTACTTGTTTTGGTTTGTTTAGGTCATATGTGCATGGAGAGCCAAGGTTGGGCCAACTTTGCCACATTCTAGGCCCCGGTTGTGACGCGGCGGGACTTTCCACGTACTGATCCAGGATTTTACTAAGTGTTAACGCATGTCCGGGAAGGGGGTCACACATGGGGCCTACACATGGCACCTAACAACCTTGCACCACTCTCACACACATATCCTAGGGGCACATGCAAGTTTTCATGTGATTCCGACGCTCCGGCGGTCTTCCTCCGGCGAAACCCTAGACCGGGGGCCCCGGATCGTCTACCCCTATAGCTATCTCCGTACGAGGGTAGCCCGGTGGACCTCTCTACTTGTTTTGGTTTGTTTAGGTCATATGTGCATGGAGAGCCAAGGTTGGGCCAACTTTGCCACATTCTAGGCCCCGGTTGTGACGCGGCGGGACTTTCCACGTACTGATCCAGGATTTTACTAAGTGTTAACGCATGTCCGGGAAGGGGGTCACACATGGGGCCTACACATGGCACCTAACAACCTTGCACCACTCTCACACACATATCCTAGGGGCACATGCAAGTTTTCATGTGATTCCGACGCTCCGGCGGTCTTCCTCCGGCGAAACCCTAGACCGGGGGCCCCGGATCGTCTACCCCTATAGCTATCTCCGTACGAGGGTAGCCCGGTGGACCTCTCTACTTGTTTTGGTTTGTTTAGGTCATATGTGCATGGAGAGCCAAGGTTGGGCCAACTTTGCCACATTCTAGGCCCCGGTTGTGACGCGGCGGGACTTTCCACGTACTGATCCAGGATTTTACTAAGTGTTAACGCATGTCCGGGAAGGGGGTCACACATGGGGCCTACACATGGCACCTAACAACCTTGCACCACTCTCACACACATATCCTAGGGGCACATGCAAGTTTTCATGTGATTCCGACGCTCCGGCGGTCTTCCTCCGGCGAAACCCTAGACCGGGGGCCCCGGATCGTCTACCCCTATAGCTATCTCCGTACGAGGGTAGCCCGGTGGACCTCTCTACTTGTTTTGGTTTGTTTAGGTCATATGTGCATGGAGAGCCAAGGTTGGGCCAACTTTGCCACATTCTAGGCCCCGGTTGTGACGCGGCGGGACTTTCCACGTACTGATCCATGATTTTACTAAGTGTTAACGCATGTCCGGGAAGGGGGTCACACATGGGGCCTACACATGGCACCTAACAACCTTGCACCACTCTCACACACATATCCTAGGGGCACATGCAAGTTTTCATGTGATTCCGACGCTCCGGCGGTCTTCCTCCGGCGAAACCCTAGACCGGGGGCCCCGGATCGTCTACCCCTATAGCTATCTCCGTACGAGGGTAGCCCGGTGGACCTCTCTACTTGTTTTGGTTTGTTTAGGTCATATGTGCATGGAGAGCCAAGGTTGGGCCAACTTTGCCACATTCTAGGCCCCGGTTGTGACGCGGCGGGACTTTCCACGTACTGATCCAGGATTTTACTAAGTGTTAACGCATGTCCGGGAAGGGGGTCACACATGGGGCCTACACATGGCACCTAACAACCTTGCACCACTCTCACACACATATCCTAGGGGCACATGCAAGTTTTCATGTGATTCCGACGCTCCGGCGGTCTTCCTCCGGCGAAACCCTAGACCGGGGGCCCCGGATCGTCTACCCCTATAGCTATCTCCGTACGAGGGTAGCCCGGTGGACCTCTCTACTTGTTTTGGTTTGTTTAGGTCATATGTGCATGGAGAGCCAAGGTTGGGCCAACTTTGCCACATTCTAGGCCCCGGTTGTGACGCGGCGGGACTTTCCACGTACTGATCCATGATTTTACTAAGTGTTAACGCATGTCCGGGAAGGGGGTCACACATGGGGCCTACACATGGCACCTAACAACCTTGCACCACTCTCACACACATATCCTAGGGGCACATGCAAGTTTTCATGTGATTCCGACGCTCCGGCGGTCTTCCTCCGGCGAAACCCTAGACCGGGGGCCCCGGATCGTCTACCCCTATAGCTATCTCCGTACGAGGGTAGCCCGGTGGACCTCTCTACTTGTTTTGGTTTGTTTAGGTCATATGTGCATGGAGAGCCAAGGTTGGGCCAACTTTGCCACATTCTAGGCCCCGGTTGTGACGCGGCGGGACTTTCCACGTACTGATCCAGGATTTTACTAAGTGTTAACGCATGTCCGGGAAGGGGGTCACACATGGGGCCTACACATGGCACCTAACAACCTTGCACCACTCTCACACACATATCCTAGGGGCACATGCAAGTTTTCATGTGATTCCGACGCTCCGCGGTCTTCCTCCGGCGAAACCCTAGACCGGGGCCCCGGATCGTCTACCCCTATAGCTATCTCCGTACGAGGGTAGCCCGGTGGACCTCTCTACTTGTTTTGGTTTGTTTAGGTCATATGTGCATGGAGAGCCAAGGTTGGGCCAACTTTGCCACATTCTAGGCCCCGGTTGTGACGCGGCGGGACTTTCCACGTACTGATCCAGGATTTTACTAAGTGTTAACGCATGTCCGGGAAGGGGGTCACACATGGGGCCTACACATGGCACCTAACAACCTTGCACCACTCTCACACACATATCCTAGGGGCACATGCAAGTTTTCATGTGATTCCGACGCTCCGGCGGTCTTCCTCCGGCGAAACCCTAGACCGGGGGCCCTCGGATCGTCTACCCCTATAGCTATCTCCGTACGAGGGTAGCCCGGTGGACCTCTCTACTTGTTTTGGTTTGTTTAGGTCATATGTGCATGGAGAGCCAAGGTTGGGCCAACTTTGCCACATTCTAGGCCCCGGTTGTGACGCGGCGGGACTTTCCACGTACTGATCCATGATTTTACTAAGTGTTAACGCATGTCCGGGAAGGGGGTCACACATGGGGCCTACACATGGCACCTAACAACCTTGCACCACTCTCACACACATATCCTAGGGGCACATGCAAGTTTTCATGTGATTCCGACGCTCCGGCGGTCTTCCTCCGGCGAAACCCTAGACCGGGGGCCCCGGATCGTCTACCCCTATAGCTATCTCCGTACGAGGGTAGCCCGGTGGACCTCTCTACTTGTTTTGGTTTGTTTAGGTCATATGTGCATGGAGAGCCAAGGTTGGGCCAACTTTGCCACATTCTAGGCCCCGGTTGTGACGCGGCGGGACTTTCCACGTACTGATCCAGGATTTTACTAAGTGTTAACGCATGTCCGGGAAGGGGGTCACACATGGGGCCTACACATGGCACCTAACAACCTTGCACCACTCTCACACACATATCCTAGGGGCACATGCAAGTTTTCATGTGATTCCGACGCTCCGGCGGTCTTCCTCCGGCGAAACCCTAGACCGGGGGCCCCGGATCGTCTACCCCTATAGCTATCTCCGTACGAGGGTAGCCCGGTGGACCTCTCTACTTGTTTTGGTTTGTTTAGGTCATATGTGCATGGAGAGCCAAGGTTGGGCCAACTTTGCCACATTCTAGGCCCCGGTTGTGACGCGGCGGGACTTTCCACGTACTGATCCATGATTTTACTAAGTGTTAACGCATGTCCGGGAAGGGGGTCACACATGGGGCCTACACATGGCACCTAACAACCTTGCACCACTCTCACACACATATCCTAGGGGCACATGCAAGTTTTCATGTGATTCCGACGCTCCGGCGGTCTTCCTCCGGCGAAACCCTAGACCGGGGCCCCGGATCGTCTACCCCTATAGCTATCTCCGTACGAGGGTAGCCCGGTGGACCTCTCTACTTGTTTTGGTTTGTTTAGGTCATATGTGCATGGAGAGCCAAGGTTGGGCCAACTTTGCCACATTCTAGGCCCCGGTTGTGACGCGGCGGGACTTTCCACGTACTGATCCAGGATTTTACTAAGTGTTAACGCATGTCCGGGAAGGGGGTCACACATGGGGCCTACACATGGCACCTAACAACCTTGCACCACTCTCACACACATATCCTAGGGGCACATGCAAGTTTTCATGTGATTCCGACGCTCCGGCGGTCTTCCTCCGGCGAAACCCTAGACCGGGGGCCCCGGATCGTCTACCCCTATAGCTATCTCCGTACGAGGGTAGCCCGGTGGACCTCTCTACTTGTTTTGGTTTGTTTAGGTCATATGTGCATGGAGAGCCAAGGTTGGGCCAACTTTGCCACATTCTAGGCCCCGGTTGTGACGCGGCGGGACTTTCCACGTACTGATCCAGGATTTTACTAAGTGTTAACGCATGTCCGGGAAGGGGGTCACACATGGGGCCTACACATGGCACCTAACAACCTTGCACCACTCTCACACACATATCCTAGGGGCACATGCAAGTTTTCATGTGATTCCGACGCTCCGGCGGTCTTCCTCCGGCGAAACCCTAGACCGGGGGCCCCGGATCGTCTACCCCTATAGCTATCTCCGTACGAGGGTAGCCCGGTGGACCTCTCTACTTGTTTTGGTTTGTTTAGGTCATATGTGCATGGAGAGCCAAGGTTGGGCCAACTTTGCCACATTCTAGGCCCCGGTTGTGACGCGGCGGGACTTTCCACGTACTGATCCAGGATTTTACTAAGTGTTAACGCATGTCCGGGAAGGGGGTCACACATGGGGCCTACACATGGCACCTAACAACCTTGCACCACTCTCACACACATATCCTAGGGGCACATGCAAGTTTTCATGTGATTCCGACGCTCCGGCGGTCTTCCTCCGGCGAAACCCTAGACCGGGGGCCCCGGATCGTCTACCCCTATAGCTATCTCCGTACGAGGGTAGCCCGGTGGACCTCTCTACTTGTTTTGGTTTGTTTAGGTCATATGTGCATGGAGAGCCAAGGTTGGGCCAACTTTGCCACATTCTAGGCCCCGGTTGTGACGCGGCGGGACTTTCCACGTACTGATCCATGATTTTACTAAGTGTTAACGCATGTCCGGGAAGGGGGTCACACATGGGGCCTACACATGGCACCTAACAACCTTGCACCACTCTCACACACATATCCTAGGGGCACATGCAAGTTTTCATGTGATTCCGACGCTCCGGCGGTCTTCCTCCGGCGAAACCCTAGACCGGGGGCCCCGGATCGTCTACCCCTATAGCTATCTCCGTACGAGGGTAGCCCGGTGGACCTCTCTACTTGTTTTGGTTTGTTTAGGTCATATGTGCATGGAGAGCCAAGGTTGGGCCAACTTTGCCACATTCTAGGCCCCGGTTGTGACGCGGCGGGACTTTCCACGTACTGATCCAGGATTTTACTAAGTGTTAACGCATGTCCGGGAAGGGGGTCACACATGGGGCCTACACATGGCACCTAACAACCTTGCACCACTCTCACACACATATCCTAGGGGCACATGCAAGTTTTCATGTGATTCCGACGCTCGCGGTCTTCCTCCGGCGAAACCCTAGACCGGGGCCCCGGATCGTCTACCCCTATAGCTATCTCCGTACGAGGGTAGCCCGGTGGACCTCTCTACTTGTTTTGGTTTGTTTAGGTCATATGTGCATGGAGAGCCAAGGTTGGGCCAACTTTGCCACATTCTAGGCCCCGGTTGTGACGCGGCGGGACTTTCCACGTACTGATCCAGGATTTTACTAAGTGTTAACGCATGTCCGGGAAGGGGGTCACACATGGGGCCTACACATGGCACCTAACAACCTTGCACCACTCTCACACACATATCCTAGGGGCACATGCAAGTTTTCATGTGATTCCGACGCTCCGACGGTCTTCCTCCGGCGAAACCCTAGACCGGGGGCCCCGGATCGTCTACCCCTATAGCTATCTCCGTACGAGGGTAGCCCGGTGGACCTCTCTACTTGTTTTGGTTTGTTTAGGTCATATGTGCATGGAGAGCCAAGGTTGGGCCAACTTTGCCACATTCTAGGCCCCGGTTGTGACGCGGCGGGACTTTCCACGTACTGATCCAGGATTTTACTAAGTGTTAACGCATGTCCGGGAAGGGGGTCACACATGGGGCCTACACATGGCACCTAACAACCTTGCACCACTCTCACACACATATCCTAGGGGCACATGCAAGTTTTCATGTGATTCCGACGCTCCGGCGGTCTTCCTCCGGCGAAACCCTAGACCGGGGGCCCCGGATCGTCTACCCCTATAGCTATCTCCGTACGAGGGTAGCCCGGTGGACCTCTCTACTTGTTTTGGTTTGTTTAGGTCATATGTGCATGGAGAGCCAAGGTTGGGCCAACTTTGCCACATTCTAGGCCCCGGTTGTGACGCGGCGGGACTTTCCACGTACTGATCCATGATTTTACTAAGTGTTAACGCATGTCCGGGAAGGGGGTCACACATGGGGCCTACACATGGCACCTAAAAACCTTGCACCACTCTCACACACATATCCTAGGGGCACATGCAAGTTTTCATGTGATTCCGACGCTCCGGCGGTCTTCCTCCGGCGAAACCCTAGACCGGGGGCCCCGGATCGTCTACCCCTATAGCTATCTCCGTACGAGGGTAGCCCGGTGGACCTCTCTACTTGTTTTGGTTTGTTTAGGTCATATGTGCATGGAGAGCCAAGGTTGGGCCAACTTTGCCACATTCTAGGCCCCGGTTGTGACGCGGCGGGACTTTCCACGTACTGATCCATGATTTTACTAAGTGTTAACGCATGTCCGGGAAGGGGGTCACACATGGGGCCTACACATGGCACCTAACAACCTTGCACCACTCTCACACACATATCCTAGGGGCACATGCAAGTTTTCATGTGATTCCGACGCTCGGCGGTCTTCCTCCGGCGAAACCCTATACCGGGGGCCCCGGATCGTCTACCCCTATAGCTATCTCCGTACGAGGGTAGCCCGGTGGACCTCTCTACTTGTTTTGGTTTGTTTAGGTCATATGTGCATGGAGAGCCAAGGTTGGGCCAACTTTGCCACATTCTAGGCCCCGGTTGTGACGCGGCGGGACTTTCCACGTACTGATCCAGGATTTTACTAAGTGTTAACGCATGTCCGGGAAGGGGGTCACACATGGGGCCTACACATGGCACCTAACAACCTTGCACCACTCTCACACACATATCCTAGGGGCACATGCAAGTTTTCATGTGATTCCGACGCTCCGGCGGTCTTCCTCCGGCGAAACCCTAGACCGGGGGCCCCGGATCGTCTACCCCTATAGCTATCTCCGTACGAGGGTAGCCCGGTGGACCTCTCTACTTGTTTTGGTTTGTTTAGGTCATATGTGCATGGAGAGCCAAGGTTGGGCCAACTTTGCCACATTCTAGGCCCCGGTTGTGACGCGGCGGGACTTTCCACGTACTGATCCAGGATTTTACTAAGTGTTAACGCATGTCCGGGAAGGGGGTCACACATGGGGCCTACACATGGCACCTAACAACCTTGAACCACTCTCACACACATATCTTAGGGGCACATGCAAGTTTTCATGTGATTCCAATGCTCCGACGGTCTTCCTCCGGCGAAACACTAGACCGGGGGCCTCGGATCGTCTACCCCTATAGCTATCTCCGTACGAGGGTAGCCCGGTGGACCTCTCTACTTGTTTTGGTTTGTTTAGGTCATATGTCCATGTAGAGCCAAGGTTGGGCCAACTTTGCCACATTCTAGGTCCCGGTTGTGACGCGACGGGACTTTCCACGTACTGATCCATGATTTTACTAAGTGTTAACGCATGTCCGGGAAGGGGGTCACACATGGGGCCTACATATGGCACCTAACAACCTTGCACCACTCTCACACACATATCCTAGGGGCACATGCAAGTTTTCATGTGAGTCCGATGCTCCGGCGGTCGTCCTCCGGCGAAACCCTATACCGGGGGCCCCGGATCGTCTACCCCTATAGCTATCTCCGTACGAGGGTAGCCCGGTGGACCTCTCTACTTGTTTTGGTTTGTTTAGGTCATATGTGCATGGAGAGCCAAGGTTGGGCCAACTTTGCCACATTCTAGGCCCCGGTTGTGACGCGGCGGGACTTTCCACGTACTGATCCAGGATTTTACTAAGTGTTAACGCATGTCCGGGAAGGGGGTCACACATGGGGCCTACACATGGCACCTAACAACCTTGCACCACTCTCACACACATATCCTAGGGGCACATGCAAGTTTTCATGTGATTCCGACGCTCCGGCGGTCTTCCTCCGGCGAAACCCTAGACCGGGGGCCCCGGATCGTCTACCCCTATAGCTATCTCCGTACGAGGGTAGCCCGGTGGACCTCTCTACTTGTTTTGGTTTGTTTAGGTCATATGTGCATGGAGAGCCAAGGTTGGGCCAACTTTGCCACATTCTAGGCCCCGGTTGTGACGCGGCGGGACTTTCCACGTACTGATCCAGGATTTTACTAAGTGTTAACGCATGTCCGGGAAGGGGGTCACACATGGGGCCTACACATGGCACCTAACAACCTTGAACCACTATCACACACATATCTTAGGGGAACATGCAAGTTTTCATGTGATTCCAATGCTCCGACGGTCTTCCTCCGGCGAAACCCTAGACCGGGGGCCTCGGATCGTCTACCCCTATAGCTATCTCCGTACGAGGGTAGCCCGGTGGACCTCTCTACTTGTTTTGGTTTGTTTAGGTCATATGTGCATGGAGACCCAAGGTTGGGCCAACTTTGCCACATTCTAGGCCCCGGGTGTGACGCGACGGGACTTTCCACGTACTGATCAATGATTTTACTAAGTGTTAACGCATGTCCGCGAAGGGGGTCACACATGGGACCTACATATGGCACCTAACAACCTTGCACCACTCTCACACACATATCCTAGGGGCACATGCAAGTTTTCATGTGATTCCGACGCTCCGGCGGTCTTCCTCCAGCGAAACCCTATACCGGGGGCCCCGGATCGTCTACCCCTATAGCCTATCTCCGTACGAGGGTAGCCCGGTGGACCTCTCTACTTGTTTTGGTTTGTTTAGGTCATATGTGCATGGAGAGCCAATGTTGGGCCAACTTTGCCACATTCTAGGCCCCGGTTGTGATTCGGCGGGAGTTTCCACGTACTGATCCTGGATTTTACTAAGTGTTAACGCATGTCCGGGAAGGGGGTCACACATGGGGCCTACACATGGCACCTAACAACCTTGCACCACTCTCACACACCATATCCTAGGGGCACATCTAAGTTTTCATGTGATTCCGACGCTCCGGCAGTCTTCCTCCGGTGAAACCCTAGACCGGGGGCCCCGGATCGTCTACCCCTATAGCTATCATCCATACGAGGGTAGCCCGGTGGACCTCTCTACTTGTTTTGGTTTGTTTAGGTCATATGTCCATGGAGAGCCAAGGTTGGGCCAACTTTGCCACATTCTAGGCCCCGGTTGTGACGCGGCGGGACTTTTCCACGTACTGATCCATGATTTTACTAAGTGTTAACGCATGTCCGGGAAGGGGGTCACTCATGGGGCCTACACATGGCACCTAACAACCTTGCACCACTCTCACACACATATCCTAGGGGCACATGCAAGTTTTCATGTGATTCCGACGCTCCGGCGGTATTCCTCCGGCGAAACCCTAGACCGGGGGCCCCGGATCGTCTACCCCTATAGCTATCTCCGTACGAGGGTAGCCCGGTGGACCTCACTACTTGTTTTGGTTTGTTTAGGTAATATGTACATGGATAGCCAAGGTTGGGCCAACTTTGCCACATTCTAGGCCCCGGTTGTGACACGGCGGGACTTTCCACGTACTGATCCAGGATTTTACCCGGTGGTCGGTGTCTAGTTTGATTGAGTGAGATGTATCAGTGATATTATTGAATTTGTAGTAGAAAATTAAGTCGAGAACTTGTATATTTGATTCCGATCTTTATGGATCTCACTAGGGGGATAAAACTTTGAATAAAAGAGAGGCACTATTTCCTCCCATTGCAGAGCTTGACCATTCTTCAGCAGCTTATACCATTCCTTAGATCTTCCTTTCAGTGATAATGAGAATAACTTCTTCTTAACTTGATCTATAGTAATACCTGCACACTTGAACAACCCGCATAATTCGTGTATAAAGAGCAAATAATCACCCGGATGGACAGTTCCATCCCCAACATAGTAGTTATCCATAACTCGATCAGTAATTCTTGTAGGTATTTTGAAAACATCATTCTCAGCAGGTGGTGGCTTATCTACTACCTTAGCAGTGGTAGTAGAAGTTTCCTTTACCAGTTCCACTCTCCAATAGCACTTCACTCCCCGGCAACGGCGCCAGAAAATAGTCTTGATGACCCACAAGTATAGGGGGTGTATCGTAGTATTTTCGATAAGTAAGAGTGTCGAACCCAACGAGGAGCAGAAGGTGCTGGCTAGTGGTATGGATCAGTAATTCTCTGCAAATACTTAGCAAACGGATTTTTAGGGGTTTTTGATAAACAAAGTACGAGTAAATAAAAGACAGTAGGAATAAATGCAGCAAGTGGCCCAATCCTTTATGCAGCAAAGGACAAGCCGGTTGTATTACTTAAGATGACCAAACATTCTCGAGGACACATGGGAAGACTGTCAAGTGCTTTCGCTTCATATAGTCGATTAATCTTCTTTAGCTTGCTAAGTGTTGTGTGGGTGAACTTGTGCTAATGTACTGCCCTATCCAAGACTAAGACATACTTGTGATTAAACCCCTTGCAAACATCCATAAGTACAAGAAAGAAATTAACGTAGAAACCTAACCACAACTTTAAACTCTAAGACCCTTTACGTCCCTTGTGCAATGGTTTCCTAACGGGGGTTCAGGTTTCTGTCACTCCGGTAACCCCTACGATTAGTAGCCAAATACACAATGCATTCCCCTAGGCCCATATAGGTGAAGTGTCATGTAGTCGACGTTCACATGACACCGCTAGAAGAAGTACACCACAACTTAAATAACAATATATTGAATCTTTCTCAACGCAACTCCACTACTAACAACAAGACTTCTCCCATGTCCTCAAGAACAAAACGAACTACTCACAAGACATCATATGGATCATGATCAGAGATGGAATAATGATGTATAACAATCTGAACATAAACAATAATTCAATGGTTCACTCAATAGCATCAACTACAAAGAGTAATCAACACCGGGAAAGTTTCCCCTATGAACTATGCAAGATTCAACGCAATTGTTACAGCAATATGGAGATGGTGATGAGGGTGCTGATGGTGATTATGGTGGTGATGATCCCGATGAAGTCCAGCTTGATGGTGGTGTTGATGGCGCCAATCTCCCCTCTTCGGGAAGGAATTCCCCTGGCAGAAATCTGTCTACCGAAGAGATCTTTCTCTCTCGGTGTTTTCCGCCCCGCAGAGGCGGCGGAATCTTTCTATGGTCGCTCCCCGAGTCTTAGGGTTTCGGGAGGATGATATACGCCAGAGGGGAGAGGCTGGAGTGGGCCAGGGTGGCCACACCACCTCTAGGCATGACCTAGGCCTGCCCGTGCCATGGGGTGGTGTGGGCCCCCTGTGGCCCACCTCCACTCCATCTTCTGGCATCCTTAGTCTTCTGGAAAAATACGATTTTCCGTATATTTTCTGGATTTTCTGATCTTCGTGAATTTTGTCTCCAAACAGCACATTTTCCATCAGAATCCTGACTGCAGCGGTGCATGCTCCAAAAGTCATCAACCATGCAAAAATAGAAGAAATAACATAAGTATCACCTCTCAATACGAAATATATCAATGAATAATAGTGAATTAAGACATAGAATAGTGATGCAAAATGGAGGTATCAGGCGGCATCGGCTTGAGGATCTTGTAGAAACAACGGCTGATCAGGTGCCCTCTGATTTTCTCAAGCACCTCGACCCTATTTATCAATTCCGCTAACTTGGCTGACTCCTCCTTCTTCTTTCTCGAACGGCTTCTATAAGTGTCAGCGCACTCCGGCCACGCTTCCTTCATGGTGACACCTGGGAGGGCTCGTATCCGTCCAACGTGTTCAGGATTCCCCAAAGCGAGTGTCAGCTCGTCATTCTCTCTATCGGGAATGTACTCTCCCTTTCTAACTTTTTCAATTGCATCTATAAGCTCCATCGTGATTGCTTCAATTTTTTCTTCCATTTCCCCTTTGCAACGATCTTCCCTGTCTTTGGGTCCAACCCTGCCCAATGCGCGAACAACCAGAACTTGGACCGGTCGGGCCAGTCCCATGTCTGTGGAGTGATTCCTGCCTCCATTAGTTTAGCTTCAAATGCTATCCACTTTGGAATGGCAGTCTTGTAGCCACCTGACCCCAAATGATGGAAATGTTTCTTCTTTGAAGCATTTTCGTATTTGTGATTGATCGGGACACGGCAGTAGACGATTTCTTATACCTCTTAAATGCGGGCCAGTGCTCTTTTATCTTCACTAGACTTTCAGTGAATACTGGATCTTCATCTTCATATCTGGCCCATAAATATTTCTTCCAGGTCTGGAATTGTGTGGCCATCTTCTTAAAAGTCCATTCCTTGACTTTATTCTTCTGCCCTTCCGTGATGTCTTCTGGTAGGCTGAAGTGTGTCAGTAGACTATCCCAAAGAAACTGCTTTCGAGTATCGTTGACATAACTAGCTTCAGCCCCTGCGTTCTTCGGCTTATGCCACTATACAATGCTGATCGGTACATGGTCCCTAACAAGAACTCCAAGTTGATTTACAAATGTACGACAGTGCTCCACCGGTTCACCCCTAGCCTTAAATGCGGTGAGGGCTAACCTACCCTCACCCTTTAGACGTTGCGTCGGGCCTCGTTGGGTTTTAACAGATTTGCTCCATGAACCAGAAGGCTATAAGAAAAATAATTCGTTAATAAGTGCAATACAAATAAATCAATGCATCTAGCCTTGATATATAAATATACACCTCGCCGGAGTTTGTTAAGAACACTTTGTTGTCTCTTCTTTCTTCAGAATCAAGTCCCTCATCGACATCGTTCAGAAATTGTGAGGCGAAATCATCGTCATCTCCATCGGGTTCCTGTCCATGGGCACTCTCATATATCATTTTCTGCACCATTTCTTCTTACTCCTCATCTCGGATGAAGGTGTTGTCCTCCATAGCTCAATGTCACTACAAAATTAAGTGGAATTATTTCCAGTACAAAAGGGCCTCTGGAACCGGTATTGATGCCCATTTTTCTACTAGTGACGGAAGCACTTTTGTAACACCCCTAGTTCTATTAATATTAAGAGACTCGCGCACGTGGAAAGGAGGCCCCCAAGATGAGAAAATCCCCTGGGGGACCTTTGCTACTGGTTCTTTTTTTTCTGTTTCTATTTTGTTTTCTCTATTTATTTTTCTTTTCTATTTTTTCTGTTTCTATTTTGTTTTTCTATTTCTATTTCTTTTTCTTTTCTATTTCTTTTTATTTTCTATTTCTATTTTATTTTATATTTCTTTTTCTTTTCTATTTCTTTTTCCATTCTATTTTCTTTTGTATTTCTTTTTCTTTTCTATTTCTTTTTCTATTTTCTTTTTTCTATTTCTTTTTCTTTTGTATTTATTTTTCTATTTCTTTTTCTTTTCTATTTCTTTTTCTGTTTCTATTTTATTTTTTCTATTTCTATTTCCTTTTTCTTTTTGTATTTCTATTTTTTCTATTGCCTTTTCTATTTCTATTTTCTTTTTCTATTTTCTATTTTGTATTTTATTTTTTCTATTTCTATTTCTTTTTCTTTTCTATTTCTTTTTCTTTTGTATTTATTTTTCTATTTCTTTTTCTTTTCTATTTCTTTTCTGTTTCTATTTTGTTTTTCTATTTCTATTTTCTTTGTGTTTTTTCTATTCCTTTTCTATTTCTATTTTCTTTTGTATTTCTTTTTCTTTTCTATTACTTCTTATTTTTTCTATTTTCTTGTTTCTATTTCTTTTTCTTTTCTATTTCTTTTTCTTTTGTATTTATTTTTCTTTTCTATTTTTTCTATTTCTTTTTCTTTTCTATTTCTTTTTCTTTTGTATTTATTTTGTATTTTTATTTTCTTTTCTATTTCTTTTTCTTTTAAAAATTCATTTATAGGTTCACAACATGCTATTTCATTAGAGATCCACTTCAAGTTCAGCGAGGCTCAGCCCCCCGCTAAGAAGCTTTAGTCCCGGCTGGTGGGTGCAACCAAGACTAAAGCTGTCGGTGGGATAAGGACGCGTGGGTAACCTTTAGTTCTGGCTGGTGGGTGCAACCGAGACTAAAGCTGTCGGCAGGATAAGGACGTATGGGTGGATGCACTGCTCGCTGAGATAAAGTATGTAGCGCACGACGCCCTGTCAGAGGAACAAAACAAAGTAGAAGCGGCGTCGTGCGTATAAAAGGAGCATCGATACGCCATGGAAAGCAGCTCAACAAGCCAACATAGGTAGAGAGAGTTTCATCCCATGGATGGAGGGTTGGGAAATCTCCCGTGGCAGAGCTTCTCGAAGATGTCGTTGGTGCACACGCCCTACAACATCTTCGGAAGCTCCGCGTCAGAAAAATTTCCCTCCAAGCCCGTGAAAGACTCCATCTCCTCTAACAGTGTTGGAGAAAGGGTTGGGAAATCTCCCGTGGCGGAGCTTCTTGAAGATGTCGTTGGTGCACATGCCCTACGGCATCTTCGGAAGCTCCGCCTCGGAAAAATTTCCGTGCAAGCCCGTGAAAGACTCCATCTCCTCTAATAGTGTTGGGGAAAGGTTGGAAAATATCCCGTGGCGGAGCTCTCGAAGATGTCATTTGTGCACACGCCCTACGACATCTTCGGAAGTTCCGCCTCGGAAAAATTTCCCTGCAAACCCGTGAAAGACTCCATCTCCTCTAACAGTGTTGGGCAAAATTTCCCTACTTAACTAGTAAAACAAGCCAACCATCTCCATTGTTAATATCTTACATATAGTAAGATTATTACACAAAAATAAATGGGAAAGTGATTTCCATATTGAGATACACAAGTTATGATCCCTCTCTAGTCTTCTGAGTTTTCTTCGTGTGTTTCCCTTTCTTCTGATTGCGACGCAACCATGGACAATCTTCATTATTTAACATGATGCTTGGGTCAGTTCTCACCTTGAAGGGTGGAATATCATCAAACTTATTATAATCTTCTGATATGTCTGTGTTTTCCTCTACTCCCATGATGTTTCTTTTTCCTGAAAGAACTATGTGGCGCTTTGACTCATCGTATGATATGTCCACTTGCCTTTGTTTTCGTTTTTTTCGATTTGGTAGACATGTCCTTCACATATAATACCTGTGCCACTTCACTGGCTAGGACGAATGGTTCGGTGTCGTACCCTAGATTCTTGAGATCCACTGTAGTCATTTCGTACTGCGTCTTTCAGGTTGAACCATTTGCACCGGAACAAAGGGACCTTGAAATTAGGTCCATAGTCAAGTTCCCATATCTCCTCTATGTACCCATAATATGTGACCTTCTTCCCATTGTCCTCTACTGCATCAGAGCGGACACCACTGTTTTGGTTGGTGTTTTTTTATCTTGAGCGAACGTGTAAAATGTATTCCCATTTATCTCGTACCCTTGAAAAGTCGATATAGTCGAAGATGGTTGCTTGGCCAACAAGTATAGTTGTTCTTCATCAGTGACATTCATGAGACGTGTTTGCAACCAACCGCCGAAAGTCTTCATGTGTTCTCCATCAATCTAATCTTCACGCTGCTCCGGGTATTCAGAGCGTAAAATATTCTTGTGTTCCACTATGTACGGAGCCACCAAGCTGGAATTATGTAGAACTATGTAGTGTGCTTGAGTGAAAGAATGTCCGTCCATACACATTGTTGCTTTATTTCCTAGCATGCCTTTTCCACGCAGTCTCCCCTCATAGCGCGATTTAGGAACACCGATCGGCTTAAGGTCAGGAATAAAGACAACACAGAACTCAATGACCTCCTCTGTTCCATAGCCCTTGGAGATGATTCCTTCTGGCCTAGCACGGTTATGAACGTATTTCTTTAAGACTCCCATGAATCTCTCAAAAGGGAACATGTTGTGTAGAAATACAGGACCGAGAACGCCATTCTCTTCGACTAGGTGAACGAGGAGATGCGTCATAATATTGAAGAAGGATGGTGGGAACACCAACTCGAAGCTGAATAGACATTGAACCACATCCTTCTGTAAATTTTGTAGAGTTAGTGGATTGACCACCTTCTGAGAAATTGCATTGAGGAACGCACATAGCTTCACAATGGATACTCGAACATTTTCTGGCAGAAGCCCCCTCAATGCAACCGGAAGTAATTGTGTCATAATCACGTGGCAGTCATGAGACTTTAGGTTTTGAAACTTTTTCTATGACATGTTTATTATTCCCTTTATATTCGACGAAAAGCCGGACGGGACCTTGATGCTACTCAGGACTTCAAAAAAGATCTCCTTCTCTTCTTTGGTAAGAGCGTAGCTGGCAGTACCTTGATACTTCTCTGGATTCAGGTTATTTCCTTCGTGGATACATTGTTGGTCCTGCCGTGCATCCGGTGTATCTTTTGTCTTCCCATACACGCCCAAGAAGTTTAGCAGGTTCACACACAGATTTTTCGTCACGTGCATCACGTCGATTGCAGAGTGAACCTCTAGGATTTTCTAGTAGGGTAGCTCCCAAAATATAGACATCATGCGCAACAGGACCCTTTCCAAAGATCACTTCTAAATCCTTGACCATATCATATATAACATCCCCAGTAGGGCCAGTAGGCTTCGTTCGGTTATCTGCCTCACCTCTGAAATGTTTTCCTCTCTTTCTTACGTGATGCTGTTTTGGAAGAAATCCGACGCCCCAGGTACACATTCTTGTTTCCCAAATATATACTGCCAGTCTCACCTAAACAGTGTGTGCATGCATTATATCCCTTGTTTGACTGTCCTGAAATATTACTAAGAGCAGGCCAATCATTGATGGTTACAAACAACAACGCTCGTAGGTTAAATTTCTTTTGTTCGTGCTCATCCCACACAGGTACACCTTCTACACGCCACAACTGTAAAAGTTCTTCAACCAATGGCCTCAGGTACACATCAATGTCGTTGCCGGGTTGCCTCGGGCCTTGGATGAGCACTGGCATCATAATGAACTTCCGCTTCATGCACAACCAAGGAGGAAGGTTATAGATACATAGAGTCACTGGCCAGGTGCTATGACTGGAGCTCTGCTCCCCGAAAGGATTAAAGCCATCTGTACTTAGACCAAATCTTAAGTTCCTTGCGTCATCTGAAAATGACTTGAACTCTCTGTCGATTTTTCTCCACTGCGACCCGTCAGCAGGGTGTCTCAACATCACATCTTTCTTACGATCCTCTTTCTGCCATCGCAACAACTTGGCATGCTCTTTGTTTTGGAACAAATGTTTCAACCGTGGTATTATAGGAGCATACCACATCACCTTCGCAGGAACCCTCTTCCTAGGGGTGGACTCGCCCTCAATATCACCAGGGTCATCTCGCCTGATCTTATACCTCAATGCACCACATACCGGCCATGCATTCAAATTCTCGTACTCCTCACGGTAGAGGATGCAGTCATTGATGCATGCATGTATCTTTTGCACCTCTAATCCTAGAGGGCAGACAACCTTCTTTGCTTCGTACGTACTAGAGGGCAATACGTTCTCCCCTGGAAGCATCTTCTTTATTATTTTCAACAACTTTTCAAATCCCTTGTCAGAAGTACCATTCTCTGCCTTTCATTGCAGCAATTCTAGTGTGGTACCCGGCTTTTTCTGGCCATCTTCGCAATTTAGGTACAATAGTTTGTTATGATCCTCTAACATTTTCTCCAACTTCATCCTCTCCTTTTCACTTCCGCGGTTTATCTTCGCATCAAGAATGGCCCGACCCAAATCGTCATCGGGGTCATCAAAAATAGGCTCATCAAAAATGGGCTCTTCTTCATCTTTGTCTTCCCCCATTCTACTATCACCGTCTTCAGTGAACATAGGATAGTTGTCACTATCCTCTTCTTCTTTGTTGTCTTCTATTATGACCCCTCTTTCTCTGTGCTTGGTCCAACAATTATAGCCGAGCATGAAACCATCCTCAAGCAGGTGGACGTGAAGGGTCTTTGAGGTAGAGTAATCCTTCGTATTGTTACAGGAACTCCATGGACAATAAATGAAACCATTCGACTGCCTGTTTGCCTCAGCCACGTTGAGAAAATAATGCATACCAGTAATGAAGTCGGGATGGCATCGGTCACCGTACATCCATTGTCGATTCATCTGCATTATATATATAAGTATATAAAAAATCATTAATTACACAACATCATGGATATATGAGTGACCAACTTAATTAATATTCAAGTTCATCACATAAAACTAAGTTTTTTTTATAAAAAAAGAGGCTCACCGAGGTGGTACGGTGCTGGGGGACGACGCTAGCGATTGACGGTGGTGAGGACAGGGATGATACTAAAACCTACAAATCATACTTTAATTTGAGCTCAAATTGCATATAAAAAGAATGAAATCCCTAACTTAGGCATTTCATCGAACATCTTGCTAGCACTATAAAAATAATACAAGTTAAACTAGGAAAGAAATGAGCTAAATTAGGAACGCCGGAAGAAAGGATGATATTGCTAACCTTTGGATAGATGGGTGCCGTCAATCTTGATAAATGGTGGAAAAAATGGAGATTTGTTGGAGTGTGAGAGGTGCGAAATATTTGAAAATGTGAGAGAGGAGAAGGAGAAGGGGAAATGAGATGCAAGGCCGATCAGGCTTGAGAAATAGGGCAGGGACCCTATAGTACCGGTTCTGAAGACGAACCGGTACTAAAGGTTCAGCACTGGGCCCACCTTGCTTCAAAATTGGACTGAGAAGCCTTTCGTACCGGTTCGTAACACGAACTGGTACAAAAGGCCCTCAATGAACCAGTATTAATGTTCCTCGGCCGCTTGGACAAGTGAGCCGGTATTAATGCACCCTTTAGTACCGGTTCGTAAGGGAACCGGTACTAAAGGCTTAGATGAAAGCCCTGTTTTCTACTAGTGATGGTGACACCCTTGCTGCACTGCGGTAGCGGGGCTTCACGGGCCTATTCAGGCTCGACCGGGCTATAGAGGGTCTAGTTTGTCCATACTGCCGCATCTGGTCGGCTACTGCATTCTGGTGGTGGAGGAAGTACCCTCCCGTGTGTTGTTGTACCACCGACCCTCGCTGAAGTTTCCTCTTTTCGGTCCTACCGGCCTTGCATCATGGGTTACAGTGAGACGATGGTGACGACTGCAAGACCGTGGTGGCGTATGCTGGTGGGTGGCGACCTTGGTGGAGCAATACGTAGTGTCCGGGAGTGTGGTTTTTGAAGGGTCGGAATAAATTCTTATTGTTTAGACACCGACATGGTGACACCTACGGGTGTCACCGTCCTTCCCGAAGGGCGTCGAGTGTATCTCTCCCCCACCTCTCGTAGCGTACTGGGGAAATCCTAGGATCAGTCTGGGCAGCAACATCGTCATCATCGTTCCCCTTATTGGAACTGTAGCTTGGTACGCGGAGCTTCAGAGTGCTAGGCGAGTGGTGGTACTTCTCTGTAGGACGCAGCGGTTGCGAGTTATTTCCGTTTTCATCGAAACCGATGTCAGCTTTGTTTTCTCTTCTTTCTCTTCTTGTTTCTTTTTGGGTTAGTCTTGTGCTGTCTACCCCAGCAATAGTTGCAAAGTTATATCGTGTTGTTGTTATATTAATATACTGGAACGAAAGCCTGTTTCAAGGAGGTTCATTAACCCCCTTTTTTACTGCCTTGGCTGAAGTTATTGGACAGGAGCTCTGAACTGTTTTCTTGTTATCTATTTGAATACACATCTCGTTCTACAATTACTTTATCCTCTCCAGCCTCGTTCGTCTTTGTGCGTTCTGTATGTGCAGGGAACACAAAATTTCCATATTTTTTTTTGATTTTTTTAAGGGATTATATATTATATATTAAACATGGGGCATATTTGTAGCCTCACGTATGTTGTATATGGTGTTATATAGCACTACCACCTAGTCTATTGTGGATCGAAATCAGGTCCAATGCTGGCAATTCTTCATAACTCTCTGGTCCTCTCGGTTTCTTAGATCTTTTTTCCTTGCGGTGCTCAATCCTCTCTGTCACAGCCTCGACCGAATCCATCTGTAAAGAGTTGTGTCCCATGCACAAAAGCTGAGTTGTTTCTCGAATTTAATTTTTATTTTCAATTCAGTTTAGTACTTCAAATTAATCGCATGCACTAATATCTCTCTGCTTAAACATATTATGCTATTACTAGCACATAGCCCGTGCGTTGCTAAGGTGCCATATCAAATCAAATAGAAATTCTTTTATATGTTTAAATTTGTACATCGATTGAGTCCAAATGACATGTACTTTGATTGACCTATCTTTTGTACCGTGTATTAGTGAAAATCACATAACATCTATTTCAAACGCGTAATAGTGTATATATTGATAAAGAGTGGTATAAGTCCACGAATTGGTGCTTTATTAATAACATAAAATCTGAATAAACAATAAATTATCACTGAAAAAATCCTTCCACATCTAAGCACCAGCATGACAGCATATCTATCATCACCTACTTACCTTGTTAACCTACCTAAAAATGCATCATGGTCTATACCCGCCATTGTATCATGATGGTTTCCGGAAACACAACAATTACAAAAACATGCATGCTTTTGTACATAATATTTACCATGCTACAAAGTTTATGTTCTAAGTCTTTGATAACTTAGCATTAATATGCAGATATAGGCAAAGTGTTGTTACTTCTTAGACCTAAAAATCAAGACACACGAACCATATGACGCTGAACTTTTATAGGATAATCACCGTCTACAATGCTTTGTCACAAAACTACAAAATACAACAGATGAGCTATCAGACTGTTCATTCAGAATGGTGAAGTAATAGCTCGGATGATTAATTAAAAAAACAACGCAGCAATTTTGATTGGAAGTAAGGACCAAGTACAAACAAATATGAAGAGAAAGTGGGTCGATGCTGGCTGGTTGCGGCCATCGGTTGGGAAGGCAACAAATGGGTCCATGGTGATGTTTTGGAGGCGTCGTCTCGTAACTCGTTCAGTTGGTGATGTTATGGTTTGGTAACCCGTTCAGTTGTTGGCAGCAGTACGGGAGCCCGACGCAGCGGTGGCGCAGCTTCTCCCCATCCCTTCGGCCCCATTCTCCTTGGGCACAGGTCCGACGGTGGTGCTGGTCATCTCATCCTCCAACCTCGCCAACCACTCCCGAAGAAATCTAACCTCTAGAATACTATATCAATTAGTACAGAAATCCCGTAAGCAAGCAAAACAAAGCATGAACTATACGCAGTTGTGCACGAAGTACGAACACACTTTAGAAGAGCATCGCCACACATAAAAATAGAATGCATCAATGCAACAAATCATCTAGGAGCCTTATCTAGCAAATCACCCCGAGCATGGTAGTCTCCCCACCACGAATTCTTCGCCGCGTCCCCAGCCGCCTGCTGCTTCCCTTGACCTCGCCCCGCGCAGCTGCTGCTCGCCCAACCCCCCTCCCATTAATCCGCCGCTCTTCTTAACCTCCCTTGCGCCAATTTTCTCTTACATTGCAGGGGTGCCGGTGGATCTGACAGGGAACACAGTCAAGCACCTAAGCGTCAGACCTGTATTGGACAAGGAGACGGCAGATTCCAATTGGGAGGCGACGGGAAACCAGGGCCATCGGTGCGGATCGCCGGTCTCCTGGAAGGCCAGGAGCTCGTGCTGCTTCTGGGCAGCGAGGCCGTGCGAAGAAAGGGAGGAGGAGGGGTCGACCTGATGGGAGGAGAGGAGTGAGGAAGGTAGGTGTCCTGGTGGGCGGTGGTAGAGGACGCGTTCCCACGGCGGCGGGGCGCGGGAGGGCCAGGCACTGGGCCAGGTCGGCGGCCGGCATCATGGGTAGTGGCGGGACTGCGAGATGGGGTAGTCCTTGTCCCCGGTCGGATTGGGGACGAAACGAAATAGAACGAACGAACGATAGTTTACTATGCGGTGGCACATGTTGTAATTCCTCCGAACATCAGGGGCAAATCGGTCATTTGGGGACGGACGAAGGACAGAAACACTGATTCCTTTATTATTAGGTATAGATAAACTCAATTCTTATTTTGCGGAAAACTTCGCAGTTCAAAGTTGTTATAATTAATACAACTCCGACATACATTTTAACCTCTTCCGAGTATAAAACTCCTACTCAATATATCCACGATATTTGAAGAGGGTCTAGCGGGAATTTACCTGTCTATTCATATAATGTTACTCTAGATGTGTGGATACACACGTGGATATCAAAGATGCCAAAAAAAACAGATTTCATCATGGTTGGCGATGATTTCAGACAAGAGGGGTCGACATACTATGATTCTTTCATTCCCGGTCTTAATTTCTGTTAAGATTCCGGATGCCGATCAAGAGTTCAAGACTCAACCCACAATAGCGAAAACTTATACATATTTTAGAATGGTGTTCTGCTTTTTAAATAACTTTCCTTGTTAACCTTTTAAAGAAGATGCTCAATGTTTTATTTTTCGATAAATGACGCTTTATTACTTAAAAGGTCTAAGTATTACACCCGGCCTCTGCATACTAGATGCACACAACCACCATAGTTCACATGTCCAAGCACAAAAATAAAGAAGCGAATTACATATCAGATTGAGAAATTGTAATACGCCTAAGACATAGAAGGAGGACCGATCCGTAGATTATGCTGCCATCCATGTCGGGTAAACAAATCCCGCGCCGTATCCTCCAGCCACGTACACACCTCCGTAAAAAGGCCGTGATACTCCGCACGATGTAGGACTGACCAACAGCGTAGAGTTGCGGTACATCTGTAAATAACCTGCAGAAGAGAACAATTTATATCATTAAATACTTTGTCATTTCTACATAGCCATAGCGACCATATAATGGCAATCGCTCCAACCCGAAGAAGTAACTTATACTTGTTATCTATCCCATGTAACCAATTCCCCAAAATATTAGCAATACTACGCGGTGGATAGAAGCCCGAAGCTACTTGGGTAACTGACAATATAGATCTAGCAAAATTGCATTGGAAAAATAGATGTTTGATTGTCTCATTGTGGTGACAAAAAAGACACATAGGATTCCCATGACAATTCCGCTTAATAAGATTATCTTTAGTAAGGATAACTCCTCGACAAAGATACCACACAAATTTTTTATTTTTTAGGGGTATCTTCATCTTCCAAATCATCCTATTGTTAAAAACAGGTATAACTGGCTGGGCTAGTGCATTATAAAAGGAACTAACGGAGAAATATCCTTTCTCACTTAGGTTTCATCAAAATTCATTTGGTCTAGACGACAATTGTACATTTGCTAGACGATGTAGCAATGCGATCCAAGAGTCATGCCTGGTACCAATCAAATCTCGCCTGAAAGTCACAGTGGGAGGGAATGATTCCAACACAGTGGAGATAGTCGCATCCTTGTAACGAACAATAGAATACAACGCGGGATATTGGTCACGGAGTGTAGTATTACCCAGCCACTTATCCTTCCAAAACCTTATCTGAGACCCATCCTTAATAGAAAAAGTTCTGAAGCGGAAGAAATTTTTCTTCGTTGCCATCAGACCGGCCCAAAAATGAGAGTCACCTCGTTTCCAAACCAGTTGTGACAATGCTTTTGAACCAATATATTTTCATTTAAGTAGAGTTTTCCATACCCCGTCTTCAGTTATTAATTTGAAGAGCCATTTTCCAAGAAGGGCCGTATTTTTGATCTCAAGATCATGAATACCTAACCCACCCTGGTCTTTTGGGCGGCAAAGTACACTCCATTTAGCTAGTCGATATTTCTTTTTTTCGCAGTCTCCTTGCCAAAAGAATCTTGATCGGAAATAATCCAATCTTTGTAAAACTCCTTTTGGTAGTTGGAAAAAAGATATGATATACAGTACCATATTGCTTAGTACCGAATTAATGAGTACCAATCTTCTCCCTATGGAGAGCAATTTACCCTTCCAGCTACTCAATCTTAGTTGTAGTCTTTCCTCAACAATCTTCCATTCAGCATTTGTGAGCCTCCGGTAGTGAACCGGAATGCCCAAGTACCGAATCGGAAAACTGTCGTGACTACATCAAAAGAGATCAGCGTAAAGACTAACTTCGTCTCGAGCCTCGCCAAAACAAAACAATTCACTTTTATGGAAGTTGATTTTCAACCCCGATGGTTGCTCAAAAGCTAAAAGTATTAGTTTCAAGTTTTTCGCTTTCTCGATGTCATGTTCCATAAATAAAATTGTATCATCGACATACTGAAGAATTGATAAACCTCCATCAACCAGATGGGGAATCACACCTTCAATTTGACCATCAGACTTGGCACGCTCAATCAAAACAGTGAGCATATCAGCCACTATATTAAATAGCATTGGTGATAATGGATCTCCCTGTCTCAAACCTTTTTTTGTTTGGAAGTATTTACCAACATCGTCATTAACTTTTATGGTAACACTACCTCCCGACACAAAGGTGTTGATTAAAGCCTGCCACTCAGATGAAAAACCTTTCATTCTAAGGGTCTATTGAAGAAAAGGCCATTTGACTTTATCATAAGCCTTTTCAAAGTCAATTTTAAGAATAACTCCATTCAACTTCTTCCTATGCAGTTCATGAACTGTTTCATGCAAGGTGACCACCCCGTCAAGTATGTTGCGACCTTGCATAAAAGCAGTTTGTGAAGGACGAACTACATGATCCGCCACTGAATTTAGTCAAATAGTTGCAACTTTGGTGAAAATCTTAAAACTAACATTAAAAAGACAGATTGGCCTATATTGTTGGATCGGTTCTGCTTCATTAATCTTAGGCAATAGAATTATCTCTCCAAAGTTTAAACGAAACAAATCTAGTTGACCAACGTGCAAAGCACAAAACATGTCAAGAAGATCTTTTTTGATAACCTCCCAAAAGGTTTGATAAAATTCAGCCGGGAAGCCATCAGGACCAGGGGCTTTGTTATGTTCTATCTGAAAAACAGCCTTCCTGACCTCCTCCTCAGAATAGGAAGCCGACAAAAGGTCATTTTCCTCGACAGAAACCTGAGGCACATCGTCTGTTTGAGATTCATCTAGGGAGATAGTTCCCTCTTCTGATCCCCAAACAAATATTTATAATAATTCGTAATATAGGATTTTAGCTGCTCATGTCCCTCAATCGTCCCCTCATCCTGCGTTAGGGATAGAATAAGTTTCTTCTTGTGTCTACTATTAGCAACACTATGGAAGTACCTCGTATTCGAATCCCCATGCAGAATAAATTGGGCTTTGGAACGTTGATACCATTTGAGTTCCTCTTCACGCAGTAAGCGTGCTAACTCTGCATTCGCTTGGCTTTTCAGCTCAATTTCATGCGTAGTAAATAGACGATTTTCTGCTATAGCTTCGAGGTCATCAATAGTAGACGATAGCCGGTGCTTTTCTTTTCTAAGAATACCGATTGTGTGGCGCGCCCAACCCCCAAGGTGTTTGCGTAATATACGCACTTTATTGTTCCACCTCTGGATTGGGGTGTTACCCAGAACCGGTCTTTCCCATACTGTCTTGACCATATCATGAAAACTGACCCGATGTAACCATCCAAGTTCAAACTTAAATGGATGGGAACATCGTATCCGAGGTAATCCAGTAGTCAGCAGGATGGGAGCATGGCCAGACAGCGCCTAAATATGTTCTAGAGCACGAACCGAGACTCAGGGAAAATGTTCTTCCCAATCTGAGTCCATCAGTACGCGATCTAGTTTTTTGTATGTGGGTTCAGGCAAGTTGTTAGCCCAAGTACACTGACGGCCGATCATGGTTACTTCCTTCAAATCAAGGTTGTCAATGACAGCATTAAATAGGAGTGGCCAATGATCGTCAAAACGGCCTTTACTCTTCTCGAATGGAAACCGAAGCAGATTAAAATCACCCCCTATAAGGATAGGGTATGGATTATCTTTCGCTAGGTTCACCAACTCTCGAAGAAAGTCCACCTTGGACGCAGCCTGGGCCGCACCATACACAGCGACAAGGCTCCATGTGAAAGTGTCAGCTTTATTACGGATGTGGAGTTTGATGTGAAACTCTTCTTCCGAACTAGCTAAAATATCCATGGTGTCCGCCCTTACGCCAAGTAAAATGCCTCCAGACCGTCCCCTAGGTGGAAGAGAATGCCACACAAAGTCTATACCACCCGAAAGGCGGTCAAGTAGACTTTGAGAGAACTCTCTTCTACCCGTTTCCGAAATAGCAATAAAATCCAAATTATGTTCCCTAGAACAAAGTGCAATATGTAAATGTTTAGCCAAGTCACGAAGACCTCTACTATTCAAAAACATACCATTCATTGGGAAACAAATATGGATTCAAATTCTCGACTTAATTTATACACGAATTATGCGGGTTGTTCAAGTGTGCAGGTATTACTATAGATCAAGTTAAGAAGAAGTTATTCTCATTATCACTAAAAGGAAGAGCTAAGGAATGGTATAAGCTGTTGAAGAATGGTCAAGCTCTGGAATGGGAGGAAATAGTGCCTCTCTTTTATTCAAAGTTTTATCCTCCTAGTGAGATTCATAAAGATCGGAATCAAATATACAACTTTTGGCCTCTTGATGGAGAGAGTACAGCTCAAGCTTGGGGGAGACTGAAGTTACCAATGCTCAAATGTCCCATTCATGAGCTCCCCAACAAAATTATTATCAATAACTTTTATGCAAGGCTCCCTCTACATGATAAAGATTTATTGGATGCTTCTTGTGCTGGATCATTCTCTCGCATGGAAGAAGAAGCTAAATGGGATCTTCTAAACCGTATTCAAGACAATGCTGAAGCATGGGAGAATGACAAAGGTAGAAAGTCAGGTATAAATTATGATTATGAATGCATTGAATGTTTTATGGGAATTGATGACTTTCAAAATCTTAAAAATGCTTATGGTCTAGACTCTCAAGCTATTGCTTCTTATTTTAAGGCCTTTGCTTCCTACATAGAAGTGCCTAAAAAGAAGTGGAATAAGTATCATGAACCTTATAAAGATATTGCTAAGAGTGTTCCTGCAAGAAATACTAAAGTTTATACTGCTAATCATGTTTTACCTAAACCTTATATCGAGAAAATGCCTTTTCCAGCTAAGCTAAAGGAACATTCTATGACGGCTAATATGGTAGATGAAAGTATGAATAAAGCTGTTGAACCTGATAAACAAATAGTTGATGAACTTATAATAGCAAATGTGAAAGACTTTGTCACTAAGTATGAGGAAGAGGGACACACTATCCTTTGTAAGGATACCTGTAATATTGTTTCACATAGTAGTGTTATGAGAGCTAGTATTCCTGTGTTTTCTGTTAGAATAAGTAATCATCACTATGATGGTCCTTGTGATAGATATATTGTTAAGTTTATGCATGATACTAAAAGTTACTATGAAAGAGGGAAAAGTGTTCTTATGCATCTCAATAATATCAAGTTTGCTCGTTTTATGATGAAAGTTTTTATATTGCGCTTCTTTTGCCTTCCTATACAAGTTGCCTTTGGTTTCAATAACTTGTTTGTTTACAAAATCCCCTTGCATAGGAAGTGGGTTAGACTTAAATGTATGTGTTTTTGCTTCTTAATGCTCTCTTTCACTTCAATTCATATCCCTATGAGAGTTTCTTCAAAATTATCATGCCCATTCATCTTAATGGCTATAAAGAAAGAGCTTTATGGCAGACAACCCAATTTGTTTTTGCTTTCAGTTTTTTTTTGTTTCTTTGAGTCTTGGAAGTTATTAATTCGGTAATAACCGCTCCTTACCCGTTTTGTTTGGTTTTTGTGTCAAGATCAACCTCTAATGAGAGAGAAGTAAGATCTGGGGAAGTTGCTGCCTCGAAACAGATTTTTGTGCTTCACCGTAAAAATTCGTGAGAGATCTCTGTATGTTGGAATGAGCTGTAATTTTTTGTGCTTCTTCCCCAGGGTATTATTTAACTTTCGTTAGTTTTGCACTTTTTGATTTGAGCAACAGAAGATTTTCGAAAAATTTGATCTTTACCTTCTGGTCTGTTTTGACAGATTTTGCCAATCTTGCATTTGCTTCTTTATTCGATTTCCTTTTTGAATTCTTTTTGGCCTTTCGGAAGGAATTGCTACAGTAGCTTTTGTTTTGATGGTTTTCAGTTGAAGCTGGACTCAAAAGGTTTTATCACTTGACTTATACTAATGTTGCTAATGAGAACTATGTGAAGTTTTGTGTGAAAGAAATTTCCAGGAAGAGGAGATAATGGTGTAATAAGGAAAATAAAGGTATTATGAGTTAAGTAATAAGTGTATGAAGATGAAGATATTGATGATTCAAGTGGTGACTCCGGAAGGATCCACTAAATACCAAATTCAGAGACCCGCAGAGTCCGTTTCCAACTAGGTAATTGTTCTGGTAAGAAAAGTTCCGCGAAAATACAATCCAACTATATTTTTGCAGTTTTCAGTCAATAAGGAAAGCTACGAAGCGAAAAAGGGTCAGAACCGGAGCCGGGGTAGCCCACACCACCCTGTGGCACGGTCCCACCCCTGGCCGCGCCACCAGGTGGTGAGGCCACCCAGGACTCCGCCTCCGACTCGTTTTCTCCCAATACCTTCCTTTTGATATGAAACTTCGTAATATATAACCCCCCCGGATCCCCCGAGGTCCGTATATCGTGTTTTCGTCGTGTTTTTGTTTGGATCTGTTTCTGTCAGGACATACTCTTTGAAAGCTTAGAAGCACAACGGTGTCTGCCAAGGATAAAGGAAAGGAGCCTATGGAGGAAGACCTCCAAGACCCCGGGAAGGAGAAGTAAATCAAGAGTGAAGGTGATGAGGAGCAAGGCCAATGTCCGCACACCGGCACTATCATTTCAAGCATTGGAGTGGTGGCAAACCCAGCCATTGGAGGGAAGCCTCCTCATCACCGTTCAGATCCCTGGTCACTTCCTCCACGCACTAAGAATCCTTTCCACACTCTTATTCATGAGCATCAATACCAGAATATGCCCAAGGGGAAATTACCCTCCAATTGGGATTTGCCTCGTTCTAGCCATGCAGGAAAAGAAGACTTCAAGGAGGAAGAGTGGGGAAAGAATAGCAAGAGCTGGAATTCTCAACACGACATGATCATGAGCCGCATTGAGCAAAACTCACAGCTGATTCGTAATCTCACCTTCGAGATTGAGTACTTGGGGAAACTGATCAAGGAGCTCATCAATAGAATACCACCACCACCGAAGGAGTAACTCGTCATCAGGTTTGGCATCCCCTTGGTTTGTTCCAAGCTTGGGGGAGGGTCGTGGTATCATATCACTATCTTCTATCTTTTTACCTTATTAGTAGAGTCATATCATGAATAAAGGAGTTATTATGTAGTATGGTTTGCATTATGGAAGTGTCCCCTCTCTCGTTAGATATGTATCCCTTGGTGTGAGTTGCCGTTATGGAATATTAATGAGAAGGTCTATCATTCACTCTTTTGCATAGCTTATTTTAGTTTTCAATTCGTGGTTATATGATTGATCTTGTTGTTAGTATTGTATCACTTTGGGATCATTGAGTTAATTTCGTTGGTTTTGGCAAACCTGGCTCGGTCAGTAGCAACACCTTTTTGAGAGTTCAAAAGAAAAAGATAGAAGTACTCTAAAGAAAAATAATTTCATCATCTTTCTTTCTTGATTTGCTCATAAGTCTAGTATTCTCTAGTTAAGATCTTTTGTGCTTCCAAGGAAGATTGCATGTTTGTCTTCATCATTTGTATGTTTGGTTGTTTTCTTCAACTCTTGTACTTGCTACCAACCTTGCTAGCCAAAAACCTGTACTGAGAGGGTATTCTTCTCGTGCATCCACCTCCTTTAAACCAAAACCTTTGCCATTTGTGTCCACCATACCTACCTAGTAGCATTATTTCTATTCCAAGTAAATTCTTGTTTTATCTACCTCCCAAATTAAACTTGTTATGTGAAAATTAGTGATTAAAGCTCTCACGAACTTGAGGGCACACTTTACTTTCTTGCATTTAATAAACTTGAACCATTGTGCTCACCTATGTTGCGTATATGCTTGCGCTTTGTAAGTTGTGAATTAGCAGAACCATGTTGTCATGGGGAACGCTTTCAACATTGCACTGGTACTTTCTACCAAGTTGATATCATGTTCTTTTGTCTATGGATGTCGTCGATGTGAAATGAAAGGGGAGCTTGTAAGTCCATGGAGTTATGCATATGTGTTAGAGAAACGCCTGGACCGCTGGTCTAATCCATGCTGACATGGTGGAAACCTGCAGCGTAACCATAACGAGTATCTATGAAGCATTCTTCTTATAAAAAAAGAGTCTGATATTGAGAAAAAAGAGAAAAAGAAAAAAAAGAGATATTATGAAAAGACGAAAGAGAGAAAAAGCACCATATTCCCATGGTAAATAAGAAGATTGCTGAGATACTTGTTGTCTGCTTGCCTTGTCATTTTGATATGGGGATTCTTCCATATCATCGGGCAAGGGGTACCCCGTTGGCGGTTCTCAATGATACACATATGCTTACAATGACAAGAACTTACCGGTGACTAAACTTAAGTAGCATGAGGAACAGCCCTCGTATTCAAGGGACATGAGATTCTCAACTTACAACTTGTCAATGCATATCCTCATTTTTGATCACTTTAACCTTAATCACCTAAAGATGCCTATGATAGGGGCAATGAGAGCTGAAAGCTAGTAAGTATCATAATTTTTGGGAGCTCTTTATGAGACTTGCAATCCCTGTTTCCCTCTTTGAAGGGCCTTTCTTTTACTTTATAGTTGAGTCAGTAAACCTACTCCCCTCTATCTCAACAAGTATTTTGAGTTGTTGTGTTTCATTCATTCATATGATGATTTATTCAATCATGTCTCTTATGTTCCTTGTTTTGCACATTGCTCTTATCTTGATGTTTACTACTTTGAAAGCTTTCATTGAAAACCAGCTATTTGTGAACTCCAACAAATTATCAACTATTCTTCGACCAAGAGCTAAGTTTGCCATTACCAATTCTGATTCACTTTATGTATCTTTATTGTGTTTCCTTTACTTATTGCAAGTTGAGTTGTATAATAGTGAGATGTCTTCTATTATGATCTATGTATTTGATGAATGTGATGCTTCTTGTCCGTATTCTTTTATCGACTCTTCACTCCATAAACCTGAGGCCATGTTTATTGAGCTCAGTTTCTCTTGGGGACAAGCGAAGTCTAAGCTTGGGGGGAGTTGATACGTCCATTTTGCATCACTATTCTATGTCTTAATTCACTATTATTCATTGATATATTTCATATTGAGAGGTGATACTTATGTTATTTCATCTATTTTTGCATGGTTGATGACTTTTGGAGCATGGACCGTTGCAGTCAGGATTCTGATGGAAAAGGTGCTGTTTGGAGGCAAAATTCACGAAGATCAGAAAATCCGGGAAAATATATGGAAAATCCTATTTTTCCAGAAGACTAAGGATGCCAGAAGATAGAGTGGAGGTGGGCCACAGGGGGCCCACACCACCCCATGGCGCGGGCAGGCCTAGGCCGTGCAATGGAGGTGGTGTGGCCACCCTGGCCCACTCCAGCCTCTCCCCTCTGGCGTATATCATCCTCCCAAAACCCTAAGACTCGGGGAGCAACCATAGAAAGATTTCGCCGCCTCTGTGGGGCGCAAAACACCGAGAGAGAAAGATCTCTCCGGCAGATAGATTTCTGCCGGGGGAATTCCTTCCCGGAGAGGGGAGATCGGCGCCATCAACACCACCATCAAGCTGGACTTCATCGGGATCATCATGACCATCATCACCATCAGCACCCTCATCACCATCTCCATATTTCTGTAACAATTGCGTTGAATCTTGCATAGTTCATAGGGGAAACTTTCCCGGTGTTGACTACTCTTTGTAGTTAATGCTATTGAGTGAACCATTGAATTAATGTTTATGTTCAGATTGTTATACATCATTATTCCTTCTCTGATCATGATCCATATGATGTCTTGTGATTAGTTCGTTTTGTTCTTGAGGACATGGGAGAAGTCTTGTTGTTAGTAGTGGAGTTGCCTTGAGAAAGATTCAATAGATTGTTATTTAAGTTGTGGTGTACTTCTTCTAGTGGTGTCATGTGAACGTCGACTACATGACACTTCACCTATATGGCCCTAGGGGAATGCATTGTGTATTTGGCTACTAATCGTAGGGGTTGCCGGAGTGACAGAAACCTGAACCCCCGTTAGGAAACCATTGCACAAGGGACGTAAGGGTTTTAGAGTTTAAAGTTGTGATTAGGTTTCTATCTTAATTACTTTCTTGTACTTACGGATGTTTGCAAGGGGTTTAACCACAAGTATGTATTAGTCTTGGATAGGGCGGTACATTAGCACAAGTTCACCCACACAACACTTAGCAAGCTAAAGAAGATTAATCGACTATATGAAGCGAAAGCACTTGACAGTCTTCCCATGTGTCCTCGAGAACGTTTGGTCATCTTAAGTAATACAATCGGCTTGTCCTTTGCTGCATAAAGGATTGGGCCACTTGCATTTATTCCTACTGTCTTTTATTTACTCGTACTTTGTTTACTTACTTTATCAAAAACCCCTAAAAATCCGTTTGCTAAGTATTTGCAGAGAATTCCTGATCCATACCACTAGCCAGCACCTTCTGCTCCTCGTTGGGTTCGACACTCTTACTTATCTAAAATACTGCGATACACCCCCTATACTTGTGGGTCATCACCGCCCAATCTCAGCGAAGAAGCGGTGTGGTTTCCTCGCATCTTGAATGTGGAGGAAGCTACCCCGTGGATTATGTCATGGAGAAGACAGATTGCGAGCTACATTTGCTAATGAGGAACGTGTCCGTTAAGGTGGCGGTCGGCTATGTTTACCCAACTGAAGATGGAGCAACACACCATCATATGCCCATTCCAGCTGGCTATGTTCGTGTCGGGTGGATGATGTTGTTCCGGGTTATGAAACAGTGGAGCTTGATTTTCCTGGAGGTGACGAGGAGAAGACATTGGCCGATGTCAAGCGAGGTTTCGCCCTATGGTCCAAGAAATACATCATCCTTTTTCAAAGACCACTGACTCCTCCTCGTAGCAGTCCACATGAGCAGCAAATTCCGCATGAGCATCAATGTCCATCGACTCCTCCTGGTAGCAGTCCACATGAGCAGCAAAGTCCACATCTACCTGAAAGGGACCCCAGCGCGAGTCCACCATATCGAGATCCTCCACGTAAGACTGCGCCCATTAAGTGAAACGGTACGCCGCCTAGGAAGAGACCTAGCAAGGAGAAACCACTTCTGCCTATTGAGAAGTTACCTTGGGAAAAAACTATCGAGGAATGCACCGAAACCTCTAAGGCCGAGGTGGAAAAACATTTTGCTAAGAAAGTGCCAGAGATACCTTTTGAGAAGACTCTAGATCCGGTGAAAGTTGTGCGTACCGTTGAGAATCTATATGACCCTGTACCATCGCCACCATCTCACTATAGGCGTTCTATTGAAAGGTCATATGACGATATGTTGGAGGCAAAAAACCCGATAAATCGGTGGTCTCGGGTATAAAAAGGAAACAAGTGCACCAGCTCGGAGAACAACCCGTTCAATCGGTCCCCCCTCTCGAGGTGTTTGACAAGAAGGTCGTTCAAAGTTCTCGACAAAACACAGCCGATTACCCCATCGCTGAAGTAGCATATAAATTTGTCCTTGGGAAAGATTTGGTCGAGAATATCAGGTCGCTACCAACAAGTATGCGTAATTTGCATGAGTGGTACACTAATGCCACAAAGAGAGGGATCGAGGCTATCATGGTGCGAGTTAAGGATGAGCACTACTTTCAAGAATACTCTGTGAGCGTTGACTTCTGTGAACTTTTTTAGTTATACAATCTTCGGTCCCTCGACAAATCTATCACCAGATGATATTGTTTGTAAGTGATTTATTAATGTAATTTGAGAAGTCTTTAGCTTAGCTCGTTCATTGTCTACAAATTATCCAAAATTTAATCTTTTGTGCGCTATATTATGCAGATCGAAGAAGCTCGAATGCAAAAGGGATGAAATCACGGACATTGGGTTCATTGACCCAGATACAATGCATGAAAAAACCATAGAAGATCCCATCTTTAACAAGGATACACCAGAGACTTTGCTAAGGTTTTTGAAGCGACAACGTGACAAAAAGATAATACTTTGGCCTTACAACTTCAAGTGAGTGTTACTGTCTTATGACACATTCTATTTTGCTCACCATATGTTAAATTTTTAACGGATGACTTATATCTATGACACTGCATATTTAAACGTGCGCAGGTTCTACTTTATTCTTATCGTCATTAAAATGTACGATGGAGAAGTTGAAGTCTTTGACTCAATAACCAAAGAGCCTATACTATACAAGACGGATTTTGAGATGCTCAAAAAGTAATTTTAATTCTTATCGGTTTTTTCGTTAATTTCCTGATATCAACAAATTGATAACTCTTTTATGCATTTTCTTTTGTCGGGCAGCGTATGGAAAAAAATTCATCGAGGAAGATCCGATCGGTGGATGGAAACAGAAGATGATATGGCGTGCTAACAAAGTAAGTAGTACTACCTAGGTCCACACACCTTTATCATACTTGATTATTGTTTGATTGAATTATATTCTTGTACAGAAATGTGTGAAATAACCAAAGGGACTAATCTATGTGGATACTACGTTTGTGAAAACATCCACAAGATTGTCAGCGAGAGAATGAATAATCAAACAAATAGAGATGTACGAAAACAATATTCACAAATTTATTTTGTTACCATAACTTGTGCTGAGTTTCAGTCATAATTTTTTGATTGTGATTTTGATATATATATATATACACACATAGCTCATGTATTCATTTGTATCTCATTCTTTTACAGTTGGCAAAAAAGCGGGACAGGATCTCAATCGAGCACCGCTTCAAAGCAATTGGCGAGAAATTGGCGGGATTTTTCCTTCAGGACGTCATACCTAACTTCGCAGAGTACCACTATGAATGAAGATCTACATGTAATATATAGTTTGACTCGGAGAGTACCACTATGCTACATATAAGAGATAGTATGCCTCGGAGAGTACCACTATGCATGAAGATCGATCTTCATGCATGTACTACTTAATTTTGCGATCTTATGCAATTACATGTGTTATATTATATGCACCAAGTTGATATGCATCACCTAGATCTTCATGTACTACCTAAACCCAAATGCATTTCTGGCGCATCGACGCGATCCTCGTACGATGAAACGGTCCGATACCCTAAACCCCTCCTAAAACCCTAAACCCTCGATTTTCTGCCGCGGCAGAGATTTATGCACTTTCTCTGCCGCGGTAGCCAACCTTTGGTACCGGTTCTTGTTACAAACCGGTACCAAAGGTCCCTAGCCCTGCGGTATGCTGGATGCCCACGTGGAGGCCCGTTTAATACCGGTTCGTAAGGAACCGGTACCAAAGGGGGGGGCTTTTGTCCCGAATCTTTTGTACCGGTTGCGGTTCCGGTATAAAAGGGCCTCTAGAACCGGTATTGATGCCCATTTTTCTACTAGTGCATCCACGCCAACCCCACCACTAGTACCTAATCCTCTGTCCACCAAAGGATACACCACCAACGTTGATCCTTGACGCAAAGCAGCAACACCGTCACCACCATGCTCAACCGGGCCCACTAGACCGTTGCCGGCCCGAGGGTCACCCGGACCTACCAGGACCCCAAACCAACCTCACATAATGGATAGAGATTACCTCGCCAGATCCAGGCCCGCATGGCCCAGATCTGGCCTTCTCGCGAGCAGGAGAGAGGACATGGTAGCAGAAGGTAGTGAGCAAGACGGACGTGGCACCTCCGCACCGTTTGCAATCCACCCCGCGGGCAACAAGGAGAACCTGGGGCAGGGGTGCTCTGGCCGCCGCCTAGATCCCGGCCCATAGCCCAGATCCTGCTACCGTCATCGCCCTCTCTAGTATCAACCACCAGCGCGCCTTGTAGCCACGCACCGCCCCCATCGCGATCGTCCATGTCGCCGATCATCAGGTCCGTCAAATCCCCACCGGTAGAGACCACCGCTGCCATGAACGTACCGCCGCCAGCTCGAACCCATCCCGTCCAGGACTCCTGATGCGCGGGGAGAAGAAGTCCCACCGGCATGGGCACCGCGCGGGCTTTGTCCGACGTGGACGCCACCAGTGGCGGCTGGGGAGGGGGAGAGCTCGGGGAGAGGCTAGGGTTTGGGTCGCCCTCGGAGGATGGGGGAGGAACACAAGCGATGCGGGGAGAATCAGAGCCTCAGGGTACCGAGGTGTTTTCCAAGGTAAATGAACAGCCATCAGAGCGCGGACACAAGTTAGGCATGTAGGCGAACGTCCACTAAGGCAATAAATTTTGTACATTCTAATCTAGTGAGCTGGATCAATGATACTTGACCGATTCATTTTAGAAAATCTGCATGCTCTAAAAATTGGCAGATTGTCCGCCCTGTCTGCCGGCCGACATCCTAAGACAACCCTTATCGATGTCATACACCCTGGGGCGATGAACTCTCAAGCACAAGAAACCCATCCAAGTGGTGGACATCAAGACCATTCCAAGCTATCCAGATCTATCACTTGAACATGTCTTTGCTTACTTACTCACGGTGCGTTAACCGCGACAGAAACTTTCCGGAGCAACGCAGTCGGACGGGATAGCACGACTCACGATGAGGGACAATCTGGCGTGAACATGCTACGGCAAGTCCTCAGAGAAACTGAATCGGTAATGGAATCTGGCCTGTATAAATTCTTGAAGCCTGCCATGCCTAGAAGTGTTCGTCTGTTTGTGAATGTTCTCCCCCATTGCAGTCTAGAATATATATACATTTGCCATTAATCTACATATGAAGTCAAGACATACCTACGATCCCTTTCAACTAAGTTGTGGATCCGGTAGCTAATTAGGATGATGTTGTGTACTGAAGCAGATTCAGTCTCTTATATAGTGGAGAGTTAGGAGCCGGGGGGTGGGACACCATAATATCATTGCCAACCCACTTAGCTGGTGAAGAATTAAAGATTACTCACATGTGTATATATGAAGTTTCAGATATCGTGTTAGCCAAATCGTGAGAATGAAGTTTGGACCTTCATCTTATTGTGTGGGTTGTAATGTTTCATTGGTGTTTCTTACCCCGCCTTGGTTGAACAATCCGCTGACCTCTGTATATTTCTACATCTTAATTAAATATAAGGTGAAGTTCTCTACCTAATGCGCCATAGAAGTAATATAGGGAATTTTATCTTCATAAAAAACAAGCACGTCGGTGTAGGTCAAGTGAATACATGGGGTACGATAAAAATAATGGTTTTTTTCCTTGATCTATTGAAGCCATAGGTTGCTTTTTCGACGATGGAAATATATTAATATCGTGAAAATATCAATTACCCAACCTCTAGTACAATAAAACGTTTGAAATACGTTAAGGATACGCACACCCAAATAAAAGGAAAGGAAAAATGAATGCCCTGCCATGGTGAACAACCACTCATACAAGCAACACACAAACCACCACCAAAGAGCACCCAAACTATAAAAGAGATCCTTCGAAAGCCAGTTCTAAGAAGGGAACAATGTACAAACACTGTCATAGTCCAATCAACAGATCTTAAATTTCATCATGAAAAAAAGTCAGAGATCCCAAAACAATGCCTTCAGATAGAGCAGAGTAATCCGAGCTACTACAATGTGTGGAGATCCCGATGATCACAAGCTAACTATTACACTACAGGGGCGCATCGACCAGAATAGAAGTCATCCAGAGCATATCATAGGAGAGAATGGCAAGATCAGGGACGGAGACAAGGGGGGCAGGGGGGCTTAGCCACCCCCATGGTTGGAATTTTGTGAAGAACCCTAGTCATTAGAACCCTAATATCTTGTTGATTTAGTTAACTCTGTCCCCCTCATGTCCAGTTTGCTCCCCTCAAGGTGAGAAGCTGGCTCCGTCCCTGGGCAAGATCTTTTGCAATGTCCGTACCATAGGGAACAGTCCATCTCAAGTCCGCAGAATCACGATATCGACAAACAATGCAGTAATCTGTGCACCAATTCGTGAAGCCTACCGTGATTAGCAATATTTTATTTTGTTTGGCATGCATGCATTAACTCATACTTGTTGAAGGACAGAGGATCTCAACTGTTCATGTTGAGTTATAGATCGCCTAGTTACGACAGAGGAGAGATCTTGAATTGGGAGAAGATGAAGCCTCACAACATGTTGCTTTGCGTATACAATATCGCTTGTGTGGTGATGTCCATGTCCAATCTACATGTGTGGCGACAGTGAGCCTAACGGCCGGTGCATTGCTGGAGCATTCCTACTGTTGCGGTTCACTAGTTTTTACTTCTTTTTTCCTTTTGTATCTCATGGATATTAATATATTTTCTTTATCAAAATTAATCTCACCATTTTTTTTGAAAAAAGATCCCGCAAATACTGGATCTCATGTATTAGCAGAGGGAAAAGTAGTACAACAAGTTGTACAACAGAGTGTCGCCCTGGATAAAATTACGTATGGAAACGAACATGAAAATAAAGGAAAAGAGAAAAAAGCATGGTGACGAGCCAACCACCCGCATGGCACTGATTAGGCACCCAACAATGCAAAACCAGGGACCTGCCTCGTAGAGCCATGGTCGCGATGCTCCCGAGGCCGCCGCTAGAGATCCGAGTTTTGAATAATCTATTTTAGTCGACGTCTAGTACAAATAAATAAATTAGTTTTCTCAAAAAGTCAAGATTTGTGAAAATCTAGTTCAATTTTTTGTACTAATGAGGATAGAGGGTACCTAGAGGTTTACCATTTGCATCTTTAGCCGCCGCCTCGGCATACGTCCGCCGTCTGGAACGGCCACTCTAGTATCCACCGCCCAGACCACAGAGCAGCACCACCCGACCGCCGCAAACCTGACACACAACGAGAGCTAAGAAACCCCCGCAATAAATGTGACTGAGAAGGTTAAGCATACACCCGTAATAATAAGAAAAGTGAAATAAGGGAGGAACGGATGGAGCACTAGTGGAAACGAGGTCTTTGGTTGAGCCTAGAAATGGGCTTTAACACCGGTTCTTCTACGAACCGGTGTTAAAGGGAGGGCCTGTACCAGCGTGGCCCGTGCAGCAAAAAGGAGCCCCCTTGCACCAGTGGCCCGCGCAGCCCCCCCCCCCCCCCCTTAACACCAGTTCGTGGCTTGAACCGGTGTTAAAGGGAGGGCTGGCTATATAAGACACCGCAGCCCACACCCCACTCTTCCATTTTTTCACTATCTCATTTTGGAGCCTAGCAAGAGGGTGTGAAGTGTGCTAGTTTGTGTTTTTTTCGTATGCACAAGAGGTGTTCGGTGAAATGCCCGAGAGCTCAAAATAAGTTTTCTCGTTGCTCTTTTCTTCTCGGTCGAGGTCGGCAACTATCCTTTCATGTGTCATTGATGTAGTATATATATAAATGGTCATCTCCCTATTATTTTTTGATATATACTATATATTAATGCAGATGAACCGTCAATGGATGTACGGTGACCGCCGCACTTCCGAGTACATTACGGGCCTCCAAAATTTCATCGTTGTGGCTAATGCAAACCGTGGTCACAATGGTTTTATGTGCTGTCCGTGTGTTCACTGTCAGAACAAGAAAGACTACTCAAATACCAGAACCATTCACGCCCACCTGCTTTGATCCGGTTTTATGCCCAGCTATAATTGTTGGACCAAGCACGGAGAAAAAGGGCTATGTAACAGAGGAGGTCATTGAGTTCTGTGTTGATTTTATTCCTGGCCTTAAGGCGATTGGTATTCCAGAATCACGACATGAGGGGAGACTGCGTGGAAAAGGCACCCTAGGATGTAAAGCAATGATATGTAGGGACGGGCATTCTCTCAATCAAGCACACTACACGGTTTTACAAAGATCTATCTTGGTTGCCCCGTATATCAATGAACACAAGAATTTAATACGCCTCAAACACCCGGGACAGTCTGATGAATGGATTATAAGTGAACACATGGCGAGTTTTGGCGGCTGGCTGCAAAGACTTCTCACGAATAACTCCACTGTTGGGGATCAGCTGTACTTGTTGGCCAGGACACCATCTTCGACTGTATGTACTTTCCAAGGGTACGAGATAAATGGGAATACATTTTACACGATAGGCCAAGATAAAAAGAGCACCAACCAAAATAGTGGTGTCCGCTTCGATGCAGCAGAAGACAATGGATAAAAGACCACATATTATGGGTTCATAGAGGAGATATGGAAACTTGACTATGGACCTAATTTTAAGGTCCCCTTGTTTCGATGCAAATGGGTCAAGCTAACAATAGGGGGGGTTGAGGTAGACAAGAAGTACGGAATGACAACGGTGGATCTCAACAATCTTATGAAGGTAGACAAGAACTTAGACGAACCATTCGTCTTAGCCAATGATGTGGCTCAGGTTTTCTATGTGAAGGACATGTCTACCAAACCGAAAAAAATAAAAAATAAGCAAACAGATACATCACACGATGAGCCAAAGCGTCACATAGTTCTTTCAGGGAAAAGAAACATCGTGGGAGTGGAGGACAAGACAGACATGTCAGAAGATTATAATAAGTTTGATGAAATTCCGCCCTTCAGAGTGAAGACTGACCCAACCATCCTGTTAAACGGCGTTGATACTCCATGGTTACGGCCGACGCGATCATAAGATTGACTATATGTATTAATTGAGCCATTTTTGGCACACATATGTATCTCAACAAGGAAATCAATGTCATATTTCTTCTGTTAACAGTATATGTATTAAATGAGCCATTTTTCTTCCTTCTATTTCTTCCCTCCATTTTTCTTCCCGCCATTTTTCTTCCCGCTATTTTTCCCGCCATTTTTCTTCCCGCCATTTTTCTTCCCGCCATTTTTTCCCGCCAATTCTTCCCTCCAGTTCTTCCCGCCAGTTCTTCACTATATATATATGTAGGGTTGGCCTTCATTGTCATTGTACATCTCTAGACTCATATCTGCAACCTCATCACTCTTTCCCATGGCTTCCACCGTAGCACTAACCCCCAGGGAGGCAGAGGAGCTTTGCGCCTCGAACTACCCCTGCCCGCCGGGCTACTGTGTCCCCGTCGGCTGGATGCTGAGCGCCGAAGGCATGCCGGTTCCTCCTGTCCCTCTAGGTGTGGCGCGCCGGATGGCCATCACGAACCACTACTACTTTGAGCTCACGCCGGAGCAGCGGAGGAATCCAAGATGGCATCCCGACTATTTCCCTACTTGGGAAGCCTTCTTCATGGATCGGCGTGAGAGGGCGCTCTCCAGGCACGAGGAGGACGGCCCACCTCCTCCGAACTTCAACGAGGCCGGCCGTCGGCTATGGTGGCGCGGTCGGACTCTCCAGAGCGTCATGGCCTATGACACTGCCGCCGACTCTAACCCCCGTTTGCACATTAAAGGGGGGGCGCATTTATTTCGTTTCGCGCGCGCACACCCCCCCCCTTTAACACCGGTTCGTGGCTGGAACCGGTGTTAAAGGGGAGGGGTGCGGGCGCGAAACGAATTCCCCCTCCTTTAACACCGGTTCCAGCCACGAACCGGTGTTAAAGGGGGGGGGTTGTTATAACGCCCTTCCCCTTCCTTCTTCCCCCCAGCCAGATCGAAACCGTCGTCTCCTCCGGCCTCTCCGCCTCCGACGACCATCTCCTCCGCCTCGACGACCATCTCCGTCGTGCGCTACATGCTCAAGGTGAGCTTCCGGTTCGAAGGGACCACCTTCTCGTCCTCCTCCCGCTCTATATCGAGCTCGCATCGCGCGCCTGCCCTTCGCCACCGTAGACCACCGTCGTCGCTGCTGCTCCGGCGACCAAAAGCCAGTTGCGCCGCTAGTTTCTGGTCCGCCTGGACGCGCTCGCCCGAACGCAGCCCCGCGCGCACCCTCTGTCGCCGTCACCGGTGATAACCAACGGTGGCCACTGCGATGACGTCACCGCGGCGTCACCCAACGTGGCCCGTGGGCCCGTTGACCGCTGACCGCCACGGTGGCATCCGACGTGGCCTCGGGCCCGTCCGTCTGTTGTAGTGGCTAGACCCAGCCCCGGTGAGAAACAACCTGTCCCCTCTGGTGACCTCAGTCCTACGTCATGATGACACAATAAAATGTTTTTAAATGGTTTAATAATTTCAGAAATTGGTTTAAATCTTATAAATTCAATAACTAATTATTTATAAGTTAGAAAAATATGTATAATATATCAAAATGTCCATAAAATTGAGATCTATTTGTTTAAGCTATAATCATGCATTGTTAAGCAACTTAAATGACAATTTTAATTAGAGAACTAAATCAGCCCCTCATAGGTGTTCCGGGGTTCCCCTGTTCTAGGGTTTGTACCCTTCGGACCCTGTTTCAAATGATCAAGCATGCCCTAGGGTTTCATTTAAGATCTATTTAACTTGTCATATCATCATACTTGCTTGATCATTGCATCGATGCCATGTGTTGATTGTTTTTCTCCCTTTCTTTCTGATGTTTGCTTCTTCCCGGTAGAATACGATACTGACTCCGAGATCGAAGACCGAGATCAACATCATCGAAGCTTGAAGAACAATACTTGATCAACTATAATTAAGTCAAGCACAAGGCTTCCGAAGATCTATATCTGGGTATCAACAAACAAGGCAAGCATAGCCTCACACATAAAAGAATCCTATGATTTTGAAAGTATTTCATTCTTGCCATGATGCATACGATTCTACTATGGTATTTTATCGATAGATAGAGTATCCTATCCGTTGTATTATTCCCTATGAGCTTATATTACCCGATCCACTGCTCCTAGCATAACTAGGTTTGGCTTGTGTGCATTGCTCCCCGCGCGCGCGAGCCGTCGCCGTCGGAGTCGACGCCCCCCGCCGCGCCAGCACCGTCCGCCACCGCGCGCGCCCGCGTCGGCCGCCACACCCGTCGCCGCCGCTCGGATCCGCCGTGCGCCAACACCGAAGCCTCCGCTGGTATTTAGTGTATTTAGTTTAGGGTTATTTAGTGTATTTTATAGTTAGTATTAGTTTAGGGTCGTCACCTCGCTGCCGCCAGCCGCCGCTTTCTGGAGCATCCTCCGGTCAGCCACTGTAGCTAGCCCCTCTCATATGCATCCGGGATTTCTCCGAATTAGGGTTTGGACCCCTCGGAACTCGTTTAAAATGATCAAGCATCCTTAGGGTTTTAATTTCATTTGTGTATTTATTTGTGTATTTATTTTTGTATGAATAATATGTATATTTGTGTATGAATCCAAGTCCACTTGAATGTTTACTCTCTTACTCTAGATAATATTATTGTTTTAGAAACTATGGATCCACTTAGTAGAAACCTTGAAGAAGAAGAAATAATGGAGAACATTATCGATGAGGACACCTCACAATATCTGAACTTGGAGAGACATGATGACAGCTCAAGTAGTCATGGAGAAGATGAAGACTTCGGTGAACGCAATTTAGTGATTACAAAGTCCGGCGAGGTATATGCATTGATTAAGCCTCTACTGACTTCCACCAACAATCTTCTTCTACATGTATTAATTAACGCTTCTTTCTTCTTTTAGCCCTCTGGATCGACCAGCCAGCAACCATCTTCTTCTACGAAAAAGAGCAAGCGAGGCGCGAGCCATCGGTTGAAAGATCGTGCAAAGGTCACGATCGAAGCAGTCCGTGTTGATGGCAGGCCGATGGAGCCCAAGAAGGCCGCAGACAAATTTGTACGTCAGGCTGGAGTTCTTGTTAGGGACAAAATCCCAATCATAATTGAATATTGGAATAAGCCAAAGAATGGCGACGGTACCTTTGTCGATGAAAGATCCAAAGAAACGCTTTGGAATTCGCTGTCGGTAAATTTCACCCTTCCGCCAGAGGAAGATGAAAACAAACCGGTTATAAAGGAAAAGGTCAAAGAGTGGCCTCTAAAGAAGATGGCTGATGCTTTCCGTAACTGGAAGACAAAATTGAACAAATTTGTCAAAGCTCGCGAGACTCCAGATTTCGAAGACGCATATTATGCGAAGATAAGACCTCACTGGCGCGAATTTGTGGCATACAAGAAAGGTGCTATAGCTACAAAGAGGTCAGAAACCAATACGCTAAATGGCCAGAAGAAGGAATATCACCAGAGGACAGGGTCAGGTGGCTACATACCTCAGAGGCCTAAGTGGGAGGAAGCTGAGAAGGCCCTGCACGACAGAGGGATCACACCCTAGACACATGGGTGGAACCTACGTGCAAAGACTTGGTTCTACGGAATCGGGGCAAGGTTGGACCCAGAAACAGGATTGTGTATCTTCCCAACCCTCCTTGCCAAACCCGTCACTGAACTCATCACGGCATACGAGGAAACAGCCGCCAGGACCTTCCATCCCGACAGAGAGAATGACCAGCTCACACGCGCCATCGGTAAAAAAGAACACCCTGGACATGCACGAGGCACAGGGGGTATGACGTGGAAGGATGGGTTTGCCGAGTGGAGCGACTCTTACAGATGGCACGGCAGAAAAGAAAAAGAGCGTACAGAGCGGATGACACAGATAGAACATGCACTTGTGGCGCTGCATGCGCAAGTGAATGCACAACAGAGCCATCAAGCTACCGGCCCATCTCAGCGGCACGAAGAGCCTGCATTGGAATCTGTCGGCGGCCCAGACTCTGCGCGGAAAAGCAGCGTGGCTTCCACGGAGAACGTGCATCCCACGCTTGAAATGGCAGGTCCTCGATACCCCGTGGATGAGATCACGGAGAGCGAACACGCTGAGCTGCATGTGAGATTAATGGCCTTATCCATTAAGGTGGCTGTCGGCTATGCCTTACCTCCTGTAGCTAGTGGAACTTACCACTGCCGACCGATTCCAGATGGCTATGCTATTGTCGGGGTGGATGAGGTTGTGAAGGAATATGAGGAAGCACAGCTTGACCATGCTACAGGTGAAGGGGAAACTCAACTCAAATTTGAAGTGAAAACAACCATTCTTTGGAAGAAGGAACACATCGTGCTTCCAAATTGGAGGCCACTGGCACCCCCGCCGTCTCCGCAGCGTCAGCAGTCTGAGCCGCTTCAGCCATCTCCGGCGCTTCAGCCATCTCCTGCGCGGCAGCCATCTCCGGCGCGCCAGCCATCTCTGGCGCGCCAGCCATCTCCTGCCCGTCAGCCATCTCCGGCGCTTCAGCCATCTCCTCAGCGTAAGCGAAAGAGCACTGCCACGAAGAGCATCACTAGCACTGCCACAAAGAAATCCGCAGGAAACCGTACGCCAAAGAGTTCAAAAAACTACGTCCCGCAGCCTTCCGCCAAGCCATTGTCGGTTTTACCGTGGAATCGCAGCGACGAGGAGACCAATAGGATCTCGGGAGAAGAGGTCAAGAAATTCTTTGCACGTAGACGGGCCGAGCCAAAGGAGAAAATAGATCCGGCGGTGGTGGAGAAGTTTTACAAAAATCTTTTGAAACCTGAAACCCCACTTGTGCCGGACTACGAGCGCCAGATTTTGAAGGCGGATGCAAGGCGCCGGGAGACTGAAAGTAGCAGTCGTGCGGCACCCCAGAAAACAGTTCCCATGCTCGGAGAGCAGGAAAACCAATCATGCGCCCCGCTCCAAGTGTTCGACACACGGGACGCTCCTCCCGTAAATGATTACGAGGCAGAGCTACAAAGAAAGGCCAATGAGATGGGGATGACTTACATTGCATACTTGAACATCATGGGAGACAACTTGCCCAAATGCGATGCCAACCCCATACAGCCATGGAAGTATGGGAAGAATCTCGTCAAGAAAGAGGAGCTCAAGAATCTACCAACAAAGATGCGAAGATTGCACAAGTGGTACCTTGATTTCTGCAAGACGAGAAAGGTAGAATGGATCAAGGCGCATATAAGAGATGAGATTTTCTTGTGCGGAAACGACGAGATCGACTTCAACATTGAAGACTTGCATTTTCTATTCAATCAGAAGGAACTCGACAAAGCTGCCATCAGCCTTTATTGTGTGTAAGTACTATTTCTGTATTTTCTATCTCATCTCATTCACTTCGTTAATTCCATGTATATATATATGCTCACCATATATGTATATACTATTATGCAGGAAAAAGGTTATGGAATGCATGAAATGAGGACCTTTTGACATTGGGTTCGTTGACCCAAATAGAGTTCATGAAGAAGTGGTAAGAACCAAACCCGGGCAAATAGAAGATTTATTGCTAAGGTCTTTACTGAGACAACAAACCAAACGGGAAATACTATTGCCTTACAACTTCTCGTGAGTACTGTTACCCTCTCTTGTACACATTCTGTTTCGGCTTACTCGATGTTAAGTGTAACTGATGATGAGTTATGCGTGCGTATGTTCCACTTTATTCTGCTAGTCATTCAACCTGACTCAGGAAAAGTCCTTGTCATGGACTCGTTACGAAAAGAAAAAGAGCTATGGGCAGACTTTAGAGAGATGCTCCAGAGGTAATTTCAATCATATTATCGCACTAGATCGCAACTTTTGTGACAACAAGTAATTAATTACTCCTTTATCCATTTTCTTTGCCGGACAGGGTTTAGAAAAGGTTCACGGGCAGGGCCGTGGGTGAATGGTCAGAAGAACTAAAATTTGTAGACCAAAATGTAAGTAATACTAGCTAGCTAGGTCTGCGTATCTCTTTGATTCTGCTTCCAATTCCATTATATCATGCTTTATTGATTATTATTTTGATTGAACTCTCTATTCTCGTAAAGTGCGCGCATCAGGGACACGGCAATAACTTATGTGGGTACTATGTTTGCGAGTTCATTCGCAACACGATATGTGCGACGGGCCAAGCCGCACTAGAACAACTTAAAGTAAGTAAACAAAGTACATAACATTATTTTATTACCATCAATTGTGTTGAGTTTTATTCTTATATATATATTGACCCCATTCTTCATATATATTCAGATCGAACGGATGCGGGACCAACTCCTACCATTTGACCGCATACGAGCCATTCAAGAGGAATTGGCGGGGTTCATACTTGATGAGGTCGTCACGCCTGGCGGAGAACTCTTTAGATATCCACCAAAATGAACGTTGTATATATGCTTGAACGTGTTTGTCTTATACTTGATGCTTCAACATTTACGGAGAATACCACACAATGACGATGTTGTGTATAATACTAGTTGCTTAATTATTCATTACCCGTATGTACCGATGACGATGTATGTGTATACCGCTCCCGATCGATTCCCCCTCCCCCCCTCCCCGTCCCCGCCGCGCCACAGAAATACGCCCAGAACGGGGCAGGGGCAGAACTCTGCCGCGGCAGAGATTTAGGCCATTTTCCTGCCACGGCAGAGATTTATCTCTTTTTTCTGCCGCTGCACAGAACCTTTAACACCGGTTCGTGTTACGAACCAGTGTTAAAGGGGGGGCCTAAGCCCTGCGGCAGCCCCACGTGCGCCACCCTTTAACACCGGTTCGGGGGGGCCCTCTAACACCGAACCCTCAACAGCGTTTCTACAACCGCTGTTAGAGGGCCCTCCAAACCGGTGTTAGAGGGGGGGTGTGCACTAGTGGAGGCAAGTCACAATGAAAATTCACCAATGTTGGACCCAGGGACGGAGCCAGCTTCTCACCTTGAGGGGGGCAAACTAGACATGAGGGGGGCAGAGTTAACTAAATCAACAAGATATTAGGGTCCTAATGACTAGGGTTCTTCACAAAATTCGAACCATGGGGGTGGCTAAGCCCCCCCTCGTCCCCCCTTGTCTCCGTCCCTGGTTGGACCCAGTTTTTATCCACAAGAGACGGGATGGTAGTGCTAACATGAAACCGATGAACCGAGAATTTACAGAGCAGAGCAATCGAAGCTACTGCAATATTTGGAGATCGGATGATCACATGCTAACTAGTATTACAGGGCTCATCGGGCAGAATAGAAGTCATCCAGAGCACGGGACAGGAGAGAGCGGCAGGAGCTTCTGCAATGTCTGTAGCACAGGGAACAATGTACCTCAAGTCCGGAGAAACACGATGTCGACAAAACAAAGCAATATTGTGTGCACCAATTCCTGAAGCCTACCGTGCTTAGCAATGTTTTTCTTTTGTGGCGTGCATGCATTTACCTATACTAGCTCACTGCAGTCTAAAAATTTGTTGGTTTGCTTGTTCGGACATGCAGTTTTTCTCTCCTTGTATATTAGCCAACGATCTATGTATGGACATTTTTCTCACGAGTTATCTATATATGGATTCAGCGTGTAAGATGCGTTTCTGCTCACTGGGCGAACGACGTAGCTAATAACTAGTATGATTTTGATTTGAAATAGAGTAAATATATAGCCGAAATAGCTTGGAGTAGCAAGGACGACACTTGATGCCTTTACCAACCCGCTGTGCCGCCTAGTGTTGTGTTGGCCAATATAGTCGGAAAAGGGTTCTTATATATGTTTAGTCCGTGCCTTCATAAATTTCACTACAGGAATCGGACGCTACGCCGAGGGCAGATAGCCGTCGGCGTAGCCAGCTAAACCGTCGTCGTAGGCTACGCCGACGACAGTCGTCGGCGTAGCTCCTCGGCGACGCTGCTCCTCGGCGGAGACGCCGTGGCCCTCGGCGTAGACGGAAAAACCGTCGGCGTAGTGTACGCCGACGGCGCCGTCGGCGGAGAGCCCAGCCGCCGTTTGACGATGAGGTAACGGCGCGCCGCTACGCCGACGGCGTCCCCCTCGGTGTATCGTGACACGTGCCCGCTCTGGGGCGCCAAGCCGCGGAGCTACGCCGACGGCAGGCCCCTCGGCGTAGCGTGCCACGCGTACACGCCGTAGAGCTCCCAGGCCTGGAGCTACGCCGACGGCCTGGCCCTCGGCGTAGCCTGACCATTTGGTCACACGTAGGGAGCTACGCCGACGGCCTGGCCCTCGGCGTAGGACCAGCCCAGTATTTTTGTTTTGTTTTTCTGTTTAATTTCACAGGAGCATGACCGTAGTAATTATCAATAATTAACAGCAATTAACTCATCCAAACATTCATACATCATTCATACATCATTCAAACATCATCATTCAAACATCATCAACTCCCTCGCCGACATCCATACTACTCTGGAGGAGACGGGTACAGTGGAGGAGACAGGGTGAACCCCTGATCTCCGTTGGTGAGAATAGGCGACGGCCGACGAGGTCGCCGTGCAGTAGAAGCAGCAGAAGAACCACCAGGCGAGGGAGTTGTCGGCGAAGCACCACCAGAACAACCAGGCGAAGGACCATTGGGGTGGGAGGGTGTGATCATCCGATGGCTACACGGCGAGGCATGACCAAAGTGCTCGTTCTCGGAATGTCCCGCCCCCTACATGTTCCCTACATGTTAGCAATTTGCGAGGCAAAGTAAAGCGGTATCCGGTGGTTTGGCAAAGAACTTACCGGTGATGATCCGTAGTATGTCCGACGGAAAGTTTCCTTCGATGGCAGGAATAGCGCCGGCCCTGGCGTGAGAGGTATGGGCCCTAAATTAACCTCTGCCCCGCTTGCATAGCTACAATCACCGCCTACAAGATAGTTTAGATGGCAGGCCCGAAAGCACCAAACTAGGGAAAGTGGGACTTGTATGTTTTGCAAAAGTAAAGGTTCAAACTTACATTTACGTACTTCGTGTAGACCATACTCGCCGTCTGATGCTGCTGAAAGGCCACCTCATATTCGTCATGAGCGGCATCGTAGGCTGCCTTGAACTCAGGCTACAAATTCAAATACAATGACTCTCGTCAACACTTAACCATGCATGAACAAAAGTCGTAAAGATGGGGAAAATAAGGAAACCTACATCATCTCTGGAGGTGGATCGATGAGGCTGCCCACGAGGCGGGATAGGTGGGCCGTCGGCAGGGTGGATAGCCTTGAGACGCGTGAAGCTCGTGGTGAGGGTAGGCTTGACCTTTTTATTAAGAATCTTGAGACGTCCATGCTCCAATCCGTGCGACGCCAAGAGCAACGACTCCTCATCGATCTCCGCGTTAATGGGGTCATCCACATGCGGGTGACGAGCCTTCACCATCGTGCTATAGTTCTGCAAGTCTTCCTGGGCATTTCCGAAGAACTCGGGGAGCGAGGGCTGAGGCTTCGAGAGATCGGGCTTCTTGAGCCGCATCTTCTCATAAACGGCGACGTCATGAATCACCTCCCTGGGTAGTGCCTCGGCCACCTGCGTCGCGAAAAGAAATGTTATGCGTATCAAGTAGGAAGATTGCGGAAAATAAATGCAGGGCGTTCCATGTGTATACACACCATCTTCCCCTTGAAGCGGTCAAAGTTGCGGTTTCCCGCGCAGTGTGTTCCACCATCGCCTCGGTTATCCGCGTTCCGCCTCGACAAGGCTGAAAACTCCTCGTCTGCTCTGAGCCACCTCGTCCTAACCAGCTCCTCCCATGCGTCTCGATGCGGCTCAGCCCAATCGGGGACAACCTGAAAATACAATACTCAACTCCACATAATGCAATTGCAACTTAGCAGCAATGTAGAATCTCATGACATTTTACTCACCGACATGTACTCTTTTGGAGTCATCGAGTAGTCGGGATTAGGTATTTTACCGACAATGTCCTCCTTCTTGACCCTCACGCCCCTTTCAGCCCAGAAGTGACTAGCGGCCGTGACCTTTTGGTTGTACCACACCTGCGGTGTCAACTTCACACAAGCCCCAAGCAAAGTTCTGTTCGCCTTCTACTGTTGCTCCTCATCCACACGATAAAAGCACTTCAATCATGCATAAAAACAATTGTGAGTCATGAGTTAGCATGGTGTTTTCATCACTTATGAACGAAATTACATGTTTAAAAACACGAGAAATATGTCTTACCCAAAACTTGGTGATCACAGCATCAGCAGCTGTCGGAAAGCCCGGGATAATAGTAGCCTGGTAGTCCGCCCAAGTAGTGGCTAGCCTCCTGACGCCCTCGGGGGAAGTGTACCAGCCCGGCCAGAACTTCCTAATCAGAGCTCCAATCATGCTATTAGGAAGGCGGGCCGTGCTCCCGACAAGAAATGTCCAATTGCTGCACAATAATCAAACATTAGTACACATGCCAAATTATTTATCACCAACAAGAAATTACATGTTTAAAATTAGTACACTTACTCATTGCCATCTGGAATAATAAGGGCTTTCGCCTCCTGGGTCCTAGGCTCAAACCTCTCGCAGGGACTTTCGATTCCCCACGATTCCACAATTTCTTCCGCGGCCCCTGCACCACCAACTCACGTGTAGGGTTCGCCTCCTCCCTAGACTCCGCCTCAGGCTCCTCTCTAGACTCCGCCTCCGCCTCCGCCTCCTCTCTAGACGGCCCCTTCCCCTCCTCCGTAAGGAACAACTCAGGAGCCACGTCGCCAGAAGCGGAGGGTGGTGCGTCAAAGTCCACGCCTCGTCCCCCGCCACCTCGTCCTCCTCGACCTCCTCCAGCACCGCCAAGATCGGGGTAACACGGATTGGGAGTTGGTTGTCTCCCACTCCATGTAGCATTTTTCTTGCGATGTTGCAGCGCTTTAAGCAGAGACGACGAGCTAGCCTTGCCACTGCTCATATTTTTCAATCACCTGCATTGAGTAAGAGAAAATAATTTAGCACAAAGACATCATAAAATATAGACACTAAACGTAAAATGCATTGAAAAATAATAGAATGCATTGAGAAATAATAGAATGCATTAAGAAAACAAGCAAGCACAAAGACATAATAGAATGCATTGAAAAATAAATACTCACTATCATTCTCATTCTCATTCTCGTTCTCATTCTCATTCTCACTATCACTATCTCTTGAGTAGAAAGCTGGAGGCTCATCAAAGGGTGGAGGCTCATCATCGTTGTCATTCTCCGCATGGAACTTCTCGAGCATATTTATGTCATGTAGATCCACCACTGACTCACCCCGAGTAGCTGCATTGTTCTCGTGGTCCTCAAGATCAACAGGTTCTAACTCAAAGTGCCCAAAGTCCTCTTGCTCTTGATAGAAAATTCCCTCGTATGTTACAGGGTCAATGTTGTTGTAATCGTCCTCGGAGGGAATCGGTAGGTTACCATGTGGCGATACCTGGAACACGACTTCCCAGCCCTTGAGTTCCGCTTTCTGGCATGGGTAGGGCAAATAATAAACTTGGTTGGCTTGGTGAGCCACAACAAAGACGCTGGCTCCGCTATAGGTGGTTGAAGGCCTAACTTCAACTAACCCAATGGAAGGGGTACTTCTCAGTCCACCCCTTGGGTCGAACCAGTGGCACTTGAACACAACAAGATTGAGTTCTACGTTCGTACGATTGAAGGTCAGCTCGTATACATTCTCTAACCTTCCATAGTAATCAAGGGCATCGGCTCCTCTGGTGAAGACCCCTGTATTTACCATTTTTGCATTCGGTCGGCCCTTCTGGTGCGTATCTGTATGGAAGTGAAACCCATTCACATCATACTTCTCATACTTCATGACGTCACGGTTAAAACCCTGGGAAACACATTTCAACTCATCTGACATCTCAACATTGGGATCAGCTCCCTATAAGTACAGTTTAAAGTTGTTGTGTTCATTATATTAGTTACGTAGAATAATAAGGGTAAGAGGGACATGTTAGCTTTTTCCATGAACCAAGACACAAAGTTTTTTATTTCCGGGAGCACCCTCTTTAAGTAGAATGTCCAACTCCAAGGGAGAGGGATCCGTCGTTCCCGACCACTGTTCATCCGTGAATTCACTAAGGAGGAGAAAATAAGCATTAAACCGAGACCGAGATCGAGAAGTAAATTATTCACCATTTTACCTTATGAAATCGACCACTTCCTTCATGTTCATAAGCACATAGAGCATTATGCAATCCTTATCTTCCTTCGGCAAGCGGTATTTTAGTCCTTTACCGGCCTTGCCACCGGGAAATTAGAATAGTTCGAGCTTGGGGTCATTCTTGGGCTGGTCGACATTGTAACGAGGGACCGGGTTATGCATAGTGGGAACATCATCAGGCCAGTAGGTTGTCGCGGCGTCTGCCATCTCCCGAAGGCATGTTGCCTCAGCTATGCATGCTTCAATCTTGGCTTTGTTTCCAGTTATCTTCCGAATATACTTAAACTCTCTCAATACAAAACTGCCAACAAAATTGCACCGGGCCACCCAAGAGTACCTCGTTCGCGAGGTGCACAATGAGATGCGCCATCGGAGTAAAGAAGCCTGGCGGAAAGATCATCTCTAAATTGCATAGCAACTCCGGCACTTGAACACGCAGCTTCTCAATAACCAGGGGACATACCTGCTTAGCACAGAGCGTGAGGAAGAAATGGCTCAACTCCGCAAGCACTCGCCAGACTTTCTCAGGGATATACCCTCGAACCATCACCGGCATCAGTCGCTCTATCCATATATGATAGTCGTGACTCTTGAGTCCGGTGACTTGTCCCATCGAAAGATTGACTCCCTTACTTATATTTGAACAATAACCATCAGGGAACATCACGACGTATTTGAGCCACCTGAATGCCTCCTTCTTTTGGACACTATCAAGGCAGAAGTAGGCATGCGGCTTGAACCAGTTCTTTCGACGGCCGGTAGGAGGCTGCATGTGTAATCTCTTCCTATCACAAAGCTTCTCAACATCGACTCTAGCCTTGACATTATCCTTTGACTTCCCAGGAATGTTTAGGACTGTGTGAAAAAGGGACTCCCCGGCATTCTTTTCGGTGTGCATCACATCGATGTTATTGGGAAGTTCCAGATCCTTGTAATACACGAGATTCGTTAAGGCTGCCACGTGAGTCCAGTTGTGGGTTACACCATATCCCGCAAATTGATGGCCAGTTCCTGGCGCCGCAGGCACGAGAGCACGTAGCTCGGCATCAACAACTGCACCATCGAACTTTGGTACCTCTTTTACTTCATGCACAACTTTGCCCTTCTTGAAGTTCTTCCTATCTTCTCTGAACGGATGCTTTCTTTTGAGGTACTGTCGATTCGTGTCAAACACAACATACTTGCGACCCGACTTTAGCCAAAGAAACTCAAGTCGGTGCCTGCACACTGGGCATGGCCACTTACCAGCTGTACACCATCCGCACGTTAGGGCGTACCCGGGCATGTTATGCATGGTATACTGCAACCAAACTTTCATCAAGAAGTTTCTCTTCGATGCCCGGTCATATGTCAACGTCCCGTGTATCTAGGAGTGGTTCAAATCATCCACAATCGGTTGCATGTAGACACTCAAATTCTTCCCTAGGTACTCGGGCCCTGGAATGATAAGCGACAAAAACATGGTCTTCCGTTGCATTAATACTCCGGGAGGGAGATTGAGCGGAATAAAAAACACCGGCCAGCAGCTGTACGCGGCCGTCGACAAACCATATGGGTTGAAGCCATCTATTGCTATCGCAATTCTGACATTCCGAGCCTCTTCTGCCAACCGAGGGTATTTGTCATCAAAGTTCTTACATGCCTTACCATCAGATGGATGTCCCATCTTCTTCCGTTCGTGCTCGTCCTCGTATCTCTTCCCCTTCTTGTGCCACGTCTTCTGTTTGGCAGTATCCTCACTCAAGTAAAGCCGCTGGATTCTTTTTATGAATGGGAGATACCGAAGAATCTTTGTAGCAACATTCGACTGCTTCATATGACCATCTTTTCCCTTTACCTCATCATACCTAGAGGCCCCACAAATGGAGCAGTACTTGTCATCCGCAAACTGTTTCCAAAACAAAAGGCAACCTTTTGGACAACAATCTATATTTTCGTAATCCATGTTGAGCTCGTTCATAAGTCTCTTCGTTTCGTGAAAGGTTTTAGGCAGACAATGCCCTTCGGGCAACATGTTACCACATGTTCTCGGGTTAGCTTCAAAATGAGCACGGGTGGCGGAGTGCTGGCATTCGTCGGCTAGACATTGAGAGATGGCATCGAGCTGAGAAATCTTTGCACCCTCGTACAAAGGCCTTTTAGCCGCTGCCATCATATCAAGGAAGGCCTTAGCAGTTGGTTCCGGTTCCTCCGGTTCTGGTGGTTCCTCCGGTTCTGGTGGTTCATCCCGTGGAGGTGGCGAATCCAGCTGGTCGGCATCGATGAGATCATCTAGAAAGTTTCTAATCCCATCATGCTCGTTTCCATTGAGCCGCTGCCACATAACCTCACCTCTGTCACATTCGTACCGAGCAAAGTCGACCTGCATGACATAGTGAGGCATGTACCCAGCTTGCAGAAGGTGTCTATACATCTCATCCTTTCCCTGACGATGACGCTTATTACAACGAGCGCAGGGACAAAGTGCCCGAACGATTGCCTTCGAACCACGCGCTAACTCATTCACTAACAAATGAGTGTTCCGTATCCACTCTTCTGTTTTATTAGTCGCATTAATACGGCCACTGTACATCCACCCATTATCAGCCATCCTTTTCTGCTTTGTTGGGAACCAAACAACAAATATAGCATTTTGTATCAACCAGGAGATTAAAATGTTCATATTTTTACGCATGCATCAACCTACATGTCTAATAGGAAAAGAGGGTCCTAACCAGCCGCCGGATCCGTAGATTGGGTAAGTTCTCCCTAGCTCTACCCCGATCCGAGCAGAATTTTGGCAGCACCTCCTTGCTGCTCTCCCGATACACGTCTCGACAAAAAGCCAAGAGAATGTGCATCCGAAGAACAACGAGGAGGCACTGCCGAAATCCTATCTCGGATCGAGGTAGAGCTAGGGAGAACCTTACCCAACTACGAATCCGCCGACTGCCCGATAAAAGCCGTAAGCGTTATGGTTATTAATATGCGAGACCACAAATGCATATTAACCCGCGTAACTCTTACGGTCGGGAAGACGCCTAGGTAACGCGACTTAACTTGGTGATCTAACACAAAAATAAACCTAGGTACAAGAGAGGCGAACGGATTCTCACCCTCGAAGCGTGATCAAATCGGCGGAGATGATCCGGGACCCCGCCGTCGAAACACTCCCCCCGCTCAGCCTCCGTTAACTGCAAAAAAACATTAACAAATGGTTAGATATGCAAAATCTATTTAGGAAATATCTAGTTCTACTCATATTTCTAATTTTATTTTGAGCATTTCTTATTCCTCTCCTATTTCTAGCAATTCTAATTCTACTCATATTTTTACTCAGATATTACAAACTACTAGCAAACTCCTATTTCTACTCACATAGTACAAGCTTCTATTTCTACAAACTACTAGCAATTCTAGTTCTAAAACAATTTCTACTCCTATTTCAAAAAACTCCTATTTCTACTCCTATTTCTACAAACTATTTCTACAATTCTACTCCTATTTCTACAAACTACTAACAATTATTAACAATTACTAAATTATACTATTTACACTAGCACTTGAAAAAAAGTCATTTTACCTCCAAGTGGAGGGACAGTTAGGGGCGGCGCGGCGTAGCAGTGAGGAGGAGGCGGCGGGTTCAGGAGCTGCTGCGGTCGGGGTCGGAGTCGGGGGAGGGGGCGAGCTCGGGAAGGAGGAGGCCGAGCTCGGGGAGGCAGGGGCCGACCTCGCTCAGGAAGGAGGAGCCGGCGGCGGGGTCGTGGCGGCGGGGGCGGGGGCTCGTCGCGGCGGCAGTGAGGAGGAGCTCGTGTTGACGGGGTCGTCGGGGATGGGGCGAGCTCGGGGAGGAGCAGCTGGCGGCGGAGAGGGCGGGGCGAGGAAGGGTTGGCGGCGAGGGCGGGGTCGGGGGCGGTTTGGGGCCGGGTTGGGGAGGAGCAGCCGACGGCGGCTGGGCGGTGAGGAGAGGCGGGTGGTGGCGGCGGCGGGTCGGGGCACGCGGGGGTGAGGAAATGCGGGTGGGGTGAGTGTGTGGGTGAGTGGCCTAGGGTGGCCCCGTGTTTTACATTAGGGATAGGGCTACACCGACGGCTGCCGTCGGCGTAGCTAGGGTTTTTTTGTTTTCACTTTTATTTTTTATTATCATTTTTATTTTTTTATTTTCTCGGATTATACGGGGATAGGGCTACGCCGACGGTAGCCGTCGGCGTAGGTCTACGCCGACGGCTACCGTCGGCGTAGCCCTTCTATTTTTTTTAGTTTTCAACCTATTTAAGTAAATATATTTACTATTTTAAATACTTTAATATATTTACTTTTTTAAATGCTTTAATATTTTGACTCTATCTAGGGTTTCCCCTATGTCGACGGTGGCCCCGCAAGTTTAACCCTATAGCTACTCCGATGGTGGCCCCGCATGTCCAGGAAGGGGGTCACACATGGGGCCTACACATGGCACCTAACAACCTTGCACCACTCTCACACACATATCCTAGGGGCACATGCAAGTTTTCATGTGATTCCGATGCTCCGGCGGTCTTCCTCTGGCGAAACCCTAGACCGGGGGCCCCGTATCGTCTACCCCTATAGCTATCTCCGTACGAGGGTAGCTCGGTGGACCTCTCTACTTGTTTTAGTTTGTTTAGGTCATATGTACATGGAGAGCCAAGGTTGGGCCAACTTTGCCACATTCTAGGCCCCGATTGTGACGCGGCGGGACTTTCCACGTACTGATCCAGGATTTTACTTAGTGTTAACGCATGTCCGGGAAGGGGGTCACACATGGGGCCTACACATGGCACCTAACAACCTTGCACCACTCTCACACACATATCCTAGGGGCACATGCAAGTTTTCATGTGATTCTGATGCTCCGGCGGTCTTCCTCCGGCGAAACCCGAGACCGGGGGCCCCGTATCGTCTACCCCTATAGCTATCTCTGTACGAGTGTAGCCCGATGAACCTCTCTACTTGTTTTGGTTTGTTTAGGTCATATGTGCATGGAGAGCCAAGGTTGGTCCAACTTTGCCACATTCTAGGCCCCGGTTGTGATGCGGCGGGACTTTCCACGTACTGATCCAGGATTTTACTAAGTGTTAACGCATGTCCGGGAAGGGGGTCACACATGGGGCCTACACATGGCACCTAACAACCTTGCACCACTCTCACACACATATCCTCGGGGCACATGTAAGTTTTCATGTGATTCCGATGCTCCGGCGGTCTTCCTCCGGCGAACCCCTAGACCGGGGGCCCCGGATCGTCTACCCCTATAGCTATCTCCGTACGAGGGTAGCCCGATGGACCTCTCTACTTGTTTTGGTTTGTTTAGGTCATATGTGCATGGAGAGCCAAGGTTGGGCCAACTTTGCCACATTCTAGGCCCTGGTTGTGACGCGGCGGGACTTTCCACGTACTGATCCAGGATTTTACTAAGTGTTAACGCATGTCCGGGAAGGGGGTCACACATGGGGCCTACACATGGCACCTAACAACCTTGCACCACTCTCACACACATATCCTAGGGGAACATGCAAGTTTTCATGTGATTTCGACGCTCCGACGGTCTTCCTCTTGCGAAACCCTAGACCGGGGGCCCCGTATCGTCTACAACTATAGCTATCTCCGTACGAGGGTAGCCCGGTGGACCTCTCTACTTGTTTTAGTTTGTTTAGGTCATATGTACAAGGAGAGCCAAGGTTGGGCCAACTTTGCCACATTCTAGGCCCCGATTGTGACGTGCGGGACTTTCCACGTACTGATCCAGGATTTTACTAAGTGTTAACGCATGTCCGGGAAGGGGGTCACACATGGGGCCTACACATGGCACCTAATAACCTTGCACCACTCTCACACACATATCCTAGGGGCACATGCAAGTTTTCATGTGATTCCGATGCTCCGGCGGTCTTCCTCCGGAGAAACCCAAGACCGGGGGCCCCGTATCGTCTACCCCTATAGCTATCTCTGTACGAGTGTAGCCCGATGGACCTCTCTACTTGTTTTGGTTTGTTTAGGTCATATTGCATGGAGAGCCAAGGTTGGGCCAACTTTGCCACATTCTAGGCCCCGGTTGTGATGCGCCGGGACTTTCCACGTACTGATCCAGGATTTTACTAAGTGTTAACGCATGTCTAGGAAAGGGGTCACACATGGGGCCTACACATGGCACCTAACAACCTTGCACCACTCTCACACACATATCCTCGGGGCACATGCAAGTTTTCATGTGATTCCGATGCTCCGTCGGTCTTCCTCCGGCGCACCCCTAGACCGGGGGCACCGGATCGTCTACCCCTATAGCTATCTCCGTACGAGGGTAGCCCGATGGACCTCTCTACTTGTTTTGGTTTGTTCAGGTCATATGTGCATGGAGAGCCAAGGTTGGGCCAACTTTTCCACATTCTAGGCCCTGGTTGTGACGCGGCGGGACTTTCCACGTACTGATCCAGAATTTTACTAAGTGTTAACGCATGTCCGGGAAGGGGGTCACACATGGGGCCTACACATGGCACCTAACAACCTTGCACCACTCTCACACACATATCCTAGGGGAACATGCAAGTTTTCATGTGATTTCGACGCTCCGGCGGTCTTCCTCTTGCGAAACCCTAGACCGGGGGCCCCGTATCGTCAACCCCTATAGCTATCTCCGTACGAGGGTAGCCCGGTGGACCTCTCTACTTGTTTTGGTTTGTTTAGGTCATATGTACATGGAGAGCCAAGGTTGGGCCAACTTTGCCACATTCTAGGCCCCGGTTTTGACGCGGCGGGACTTTCCACGTATTGATCCAGTATTTTACTAAGTGTTAACGCATGTCCGGGAAGAGGGTCACACATGGGGCCTACACATGGCACCTAAAAACCTTGCACCACTCTCACACACATATCCTAGGGGCACATGCAAGTTTTCATGTGATTCCGACGCTCCGGCGGTCTTCCTCCGGCGAAACCCTAGACCGGGGGCCCCCGGGTCGTCTACCCTTAAAGCTATCTCCGTACGAGTGTAGCCCGCTGGACCTCTCTACTTGTTTTGGTTTTTTTAGGTCATATGTGCATGGAGAGCCAAGGTTGGGCCAACTTTTCCACATTCTAGGCCCCGGTTGTGACGCGGCGGGACTTTCCACGTACTGATCCAGGATTTTACTAAGTGTTAACGCATGTCTGGGAAGGGGGTCACACATGGGGCCTACACATGGCACCTAACAACCTTGCACCACTCTCACACACATATCCTAGGTGCACATGCAAGTTTTCATATCATCCCGACGCTCCGGCGGTTTTCCTCTGGCGAAACCCTAGACCGGGGGCCCCGTATCGTCTACCCCTATAGCTATCTCCGTACGAGTGTATCCCGGTGGACCTCTCTACTTGTTTTGGTTTTTTTAGGTCATATGTACATGGAGAGCCAAGGTTGGGCCAACTTTGCCACATTCTAGGCCCCGGTTGTGACGCGGCGGGACTTTCCACGTACTGATCCAGGATTTTACTAAGTGTTAACGCATGTCCGGGAAGGGGGTCACACATGGGGACTACACATGGCACCTAACAACCATGTACCACTATCACACACATATCCTAGGGGCACATGCAAGTTTTCATGTGATTCCGACGCTCCGACGGTCTTCCTCCGGCGAAACCCTAGACCGGGGGCCACGGATCGTCTACCCCTATAGCTATCTCTGTACGAGTGTAGCCCGATGGACCTCTCTACTTGTTTTGGTTTGTTTAGGTCATATGTGCATGGAGAGCCAAGGTTGGGCCAACTTTGCCACATTCTAGGCCCTGGTTGTGACGCGGCGGGACTTTCCACGTACTGATCCAGGATTTTACTAAGTGTTAACGCATGTCCGGGAAGGGGGTCACACATGGGGCCTACACATGGCACCTAACAACCTTGCACCACTCTCACACACATATCATAGGGGCACATGCAAGTTTTCATGTGATTCCGTTGCTCCGGCGGTCTTCCTCCGGCGAACCCCTAGACCGGGGGCCCCGGATCATCTACCCCTATAGCTATCTCCGTACGAGGGTAGCCCGGTGGACCTCTCTACTTGTTTTGGTTTGTTTAGGTCATGTGTGCATGGAGAGCCAATGTTGGGCCAAATTTGCCACATTCTAGGCCCCGGTTGTGACGCGGCAGGACTTTCCACGTACTGATCCAAGATTTTACTAAGTGTTAACGCATGTCCGGGAAGGGGGTCACACATGGGGCCTACACATGGCACCTAACAACCTTGCACCACCCTCACACACATATCCTAGGTGCACATGCAAGTTTTCATGTGATCCCGACGCTCCGGCGGTCTTCCTCTGGCGAAACCCTAGACCGGGGGCCCCGTATCGTCTACCCCTATAGCTATCTCCGTACGAGGGTAGCCCGGTGGACCTCTCTACTTGTTTTGGTTTGTTTAGGTCATATGTACATGGAGAGCCAAGGTTGGGCCAACTTTGCCACATTCTAGGCCCCGGTTGTGACGCGGCGGGACTTTCCACGTACTGATCCAGGATTTTACTAAGTGTTAACGCATGTCCGGGAAGGGGGTCACACATGGGGCCTACACATGGCACCTAACAACCTTGCACCACTCTCACACACATATCCTAGGGGAACATGCAAGTTTTCATGTGATTTCGACGCTCCAGCGGTCTTCCTCCGGCGAAACTCTAGACCGGGGGCCTCGGTTCGTCTACCCCTATAACTATCTCCGTACGAGGGTAGCCCGCTGGACCTCTCTACTTGTTTTGGTTTGTTTAGGTCATATGTACATGGAGAGCCAAGGTTGGGCCAACTTTGCCACATTCTAGGCCCCGGTTGTGACGCGGCGGGACTTTCCACGTATTGATACAGGATTTTACTAAGTGTTAACGCATGTCCGGGAAGGGGGTCACACATGGGGCCTACACATGGCACCTAACAACCTTGCACCACTCTCACACACATATCCTAGGGGCACATGCAAGTTTTCATGTGATTCCGACGCTCCGGCGGTCTTCCTCCGGCGAAACCCTAGACCGGGGGCCCCGGATCGTCTACCCCTATAGCTATCTCCGTACGAGGGTAGCCCGCTGGACCTCTCTACTTGTTTTGGTTTGTTTAGGTCATATGTGCATGGAGAGCTAAGGTTGGGCCAACTTTGCCACATTCTAGGCCCCGGTTGTGACGCGGCGGGACTTTCCACGTACTGATCCAGGATTTTACTAAGTGTTAACGCATGTCCGGGAAGGGGGTCACACATGGGGCCTACACATGGCACCTAACAACCTTGCACCACTCTCACACACATATCCTAGGTGCACATGCAAGTTTTCATGTGATTCCGACGCTCCGGCGGTCTTCCTCTTGCGAAACCCTAGACCGGGGGCCCTGTATCGTCTACCCCTATAGCTATCTCCGTATGAGGGTAGCCCGGTGGACCTATCTACTTGTTTTGGTTTGTTTAGGTCATATGTACATGGAGAGCCAAGGTTGGGCCAACTTTGCCACATTATAGGCCCCGGTTGTGACGCTGCGCGACTTTCCACGTACTGATCCAGGATTTTACTAAGTGTTAACGCATGTCCAGGAAGGGGGTCACACTTGGGGCCTACACATGGCACCTAACAACCTTGCACCACTCTCACACACATATCCTAGGGGCACATGCAAGTTTTCATGTGATTCCGACGCTCCGGCGGTCTTCCTCCGGCGAAACCCTAGACCGGGGGTCCCGGATCATCTACCCCTATAGCTATCTCCGTACGAGGGTAGCCCGGTGGACCTCCCTACTTGTTTTGGTTTGTTTAGGTCATATGTGCATGGAGAGCCAAGGTTGGACCAACTTTGCCACATTCTAGGCCCCGGTTATGACGCGGCGGGACTTTCCACGTACTGATCCAGGATTTTACCCGGTGGTCGGCATCCAGTTTGATTGAGTGAGATGTATCAGTGATATTATTGAATTTGCAGTAGAAAATTAAGTCGAGAACTTGAATAAGATAACTAATATCTTGTTTGTGGATGCTGAATATGATGATTCACAACGTCAATTCATGTGGGCGTGGAGACCACTATTCTCACGATAAGAATCCCTCCAATTAAGAAAATATAGACAATGTTTAAATAATTGGTTATAATAAATAAGCAAAGATGGGTAAAATCTGTGACAGCTATTCTCACAGATGAAATACAAAAAAAAAATTAGAAGGAGCTACGCCGACGGCCATCCTCGGCGTAGGCGCAGCGGGAAAATCAGGAGAAGCAGGGAAGGGGGAAAGAAAACGGCCACAGCTACGCCGAGGGTTGCCGTCGGCGTAGCTATGACGCTGTCACGGGCCCGTGGACGTGGGCCTTGTTACACCGAGGGCGTCTGTGCGCCGACGGCGGCCCTCGGCGTAGCTGGGTCTACGCCGACGGCCTCTGTACGCCGATGGCCACCGGACGGAGCTGGCCTGGGCTTGTTCTACGCCGACGGCCCCGACTTTTGGCCGTCGGCGTAGCCTGGGGCCGTCGGCGAAGCTGTCCATTCCTGTAGTGTTTGTGTGGTTTGTAAGGTTACATTATTGAAGTTTCTGACCCGCCGGGGTTTGATATAATGCAGGTAATTCAGCGGATAACAGTCAGCTCACTTCTTTAATTTTATTGTCCAGATGGAACATATGATAAATTCTCAGCCCTTTCTAAATACTCGATGTTCTAGATTTAGCTTAAGTCAAACAACTCTAAGTTTAAACAAATTTTGTGTAAAAATCTAACTTGGTTAGTTGTAGGTAGTAAAGTTGTCCTGCGAAAAAATCCAACTTGTTTTGGCGGAGGATATAAGTGATTGAATTGTTTTAGCGCGCGTGTCGAACCAGGACTCCCTCCAGCCGTGGTCCTCATGTGCATTCTACACATGTTCATCTTCTAATCGCCGTTGTTTTGTTCATGTGCCGCTTGAACACTTTTTTCGGAAAGGTGTATATATTAATATACGGAGATATTAATTACACCCAACCTCTGCAACAACGCATGTCCACTTGGAAAGCTAGAAACGATGGCATGACGCAAAAGCTCTTCTAACGGCTCGGCTCCGTCGTACATCGTCTTAATTCTTATAAATGAGATAAATCTAAGATTCGTTTGCATACAATATAATAAATGGGGTCTTATGCCTCACCCACGTTACGCATAACAGTAGTTTAGCGGCTCGGCTTAATCGCCCGTCGCTACTATCCTGGCATACGGATGCCGAAGTCTCAAACGGTGTTAGGATACTGAGGCTTCATTGCTCGTCGATGCTAACGCATCGACATTGATGAAGTCTCTCTACCCTAACACATCACATATTTTGAGGATGCTCTGAATATAAATTTGTCCGATGCAAAAATATCTCCACACGATCTATTTATAGTGTGGGTAAATTATGTGTTACGTCATGGATAACTTACATATAATTGCATGGATAACTCGCGTGTTAGAGGTGGATAACTTTTGGGTTCAATTTTTTTTTGTTGAAACATATCAACATGGGGTCTAGTTTCGAAGATCTTATCAATACTATTCCAATGGTAAAAACGGATCCTAAATTGGATAAACTGATTGAGCCACAGAGCTTTTTAAATATTCAAATTTCTATATTAAATGCTGATGATGTTAGTAGTTTTGGTTTATATTGCATGCATGCATGGTGGTAAAGAATTAGGAAGGGGAGATGCAAGCTGCATGGATGCGATCGGAAAACGTCCGTCAGGTTTGGTTGTTTTTAGACCTATATGAACGTAGAATTTCCCAGATTTTGTACTGTACAATTTATGAAGAGTCCGATCCGATTCTATCTGTAATAACACACGTCGTCGCGGCACAATAATTTCCATCGAGTGCGGCATACAAATGATTGATCGACGAAATTTAGTACTACCTTGCTAACATGACAAGGGAGGGTTGAAAACGTATTTAACCGGTCAATTCTCTTCTGCCTTTTTAAATAAAATGAGACAAAATTGCCAATTTTGTTAAAAAAAGAAAATGTATTTAACGATAGACGAAAGTGTATTTACCACCACGGACCATATCTCTAGCAATTTAATAGTATAGAATGGATGCAACCGTCTCCTGTCAGCATATTAGTCGACGACTACTACAGGATGCCTAGTAGTCTTACGCTTTTTTATTATTTGTTGGTTGATTCTTATGTCAACTCTTTACGGTCCTTGAGATCGTAATAACTTTGGATGATAAATTTTTAATAAAAGGTTGCGTGGATCAACTAATGCAGAAGCAGAGGTTATACTCCCCTTCTCAAAACAGTGGTAATGAGAAATCATTTCAGCTTAAAGCTAAACAATAGAGTTTTCGACCCATGTGAGTGAAGTTCCAAAACAGTATATATATTATTTATTTATTTATCTTCTTCGCTCGACCCTAGCTGTCATCGGCCGTCCTCCTCCCCCTCCCCTCCCCCCGCCTCCGTCGGAGGACGGGGACGGGCAAAGCCTGAGCAGTCGACGATGGAGGCGGAGTCTCTCTCTCTCTCTCTCTCTCTCTCTCTCTCTCTCTCTCTCTCTCTCTCTCTCTCTCTCTCTCTCTCTCTCTCTCTCTCTCTCTCTCTCTCTCTCGGCGCGTCCTCTTGTCGTGAGGGCCGTCGGCCTCGTTAGCGGAGGTTCCCGACGGTGCGACATGCGGCGATGGCACAGGGAGGGCGCTTGGTAGCGGTGTGGGAGGGCACGTGGTGAAGCCACCGTTGCCTGTGGTCGTACATGGTGGCCAGGCTCAATTTGGTCTTGTGCGAGCCTGTGCGGTCCACCACTTCAGGGCGTGGAGGTGGTGCGAGGAGCTCTATCTCCGGCGTGCTGCATGGTTGTGGCTATCATGGTGGCCAACCGTCATGGGGAGCCGCCTCCCCGATCCATGCTAGCGGCCATCGAGGCAGGCGGTGGCCGACGCTCCTCTTCTTCAACGATTTCATCCTCGTCCCTCGTCCCCAAGTCAGCCGGCTTTGGTAGCATCTAGGTCACCGGGAAGGACTAGGGAAAAATCCCAGCTCGGTGGCATCCGATGCGAACCACGACGACATCGCGGGCGCCACTTCCTTCTAGTTGGCGTGGTGTTCTTCTCTAACCATGTCTTTGTCTCCTCCGGTGCGGGGGCAAACCCTAGGGTGGGTTCGACTAAGCGGTAGCGGTGCAACAATGTTGTTCTCTTAAAGATGTGATATTGGGCAATGGTTGGGCGTGATGTGATGTGTTGTCGGGGTTAGCTACCACAGGATGTTGGCGTCTGGGGCGCAATGTACGGCATGGCGGATGGATCTTAGTCGACTCCTTCCCCGTGTCCAGTCAGATCCCGCCTTCTACTTGCCATCTCTTAGGCACATAGGAAGGGGGACGCGTTGGTTCGGGTTGCCTCAGAGTCGTTGTCTTGCGATGGTGCTGTCTTTCTTGGACCGTGACGCGGTCCTACGGCTCCATGTTCATCTCCTCATCATTCAAGGTTGGAGCTCAGGTTGGCAAGGCTTGTCGTTTTTTCTCGGATCGTTTGTTAAGGGTGCGTTGTAAGCCGTTTGACAATGTATCGTGTTGAGTGTGGAGTTGTAGCCCTCATTGGCGTTGTATCAGCCATTGGTCACTTCTTCTATGAGACTGATGCATCTTCGAGGACGTATCTCAACCTGAGAACGGTGCGGCTAGAAATGGTTATTTTGGTGCGATTTTTGCTGTGGCTACGTGTGGACTGGCTGAAATGGATAGTGCACAGAAGTGGACTGGAGTGGTGCGGGTCGAGCAAAAAACCAGGTTGCAACGGTGCGGATTGGACACACGCGGAAACAACAGAAATGGGCTGAACCGGTCGATCGGGTTCTCACCACGCCCCTCCTCTTCCCCGTTGCTACCGCCGCCGCCGCCGCTTCCCTGCGGCATGCATCGCCGCCCTGAACCGCTACCTCCGTCGTAGCCCTGCGCCACCACCTTGCACCACCTCCATGCGCCACCATCCCGTTCTTGGTCTCTCTCCCCGCAGATCATCCCTGCCCTCGGCGTCTTCTTGGTCGCTGTCTCGCCCTGTGCTCCGGGCATATTTCCTGGCCAAGGAGGAGCGGCTCCTCTTCAATTCTTGATTCGCTGCCTCCCTGTTATAGACGTATATCAGGTTCTAGGATCTTTATGTTGGATGCCTTATTCTATTGAATCAATGCCATCAGATTACAAATAGCGTTGTTTATGAAATTATCATGTTAAGTCTCGCATGAAATTTTTTGGCAAGATCTGGCAGTACTAGTTTTCAGTTTCTTGTGCCATGCTGATAAAATAATTTGTTCACAGCCAGGAATTGTTTTGGCAAGATCAAAGTTTGGCTGATGTGCTCGGATACAGACATGACACGGCAGGTTACAGCTTGCTGGTTTTGAAGATTTGTCAACTTATTCAGTCTGTACCAGTGAAAATATTGAAAACTGGACAGTACCTGAGAGAAGAATGATGAATTAACTATCATTAGCAGTACGCGCCGCTTGTATGTGTGTCTGTGTGCTGATTTTGTTTTTCAAAGCCATGATATGTCTCGGCCCACTGATAAAAGGATTTCTTCATAACCATGATTTTGTTTTTCACAGCCATGATTCTGTGATCATCTCTTTTATGTTTTGAAATACTCAGTACCCTGTTGAGCTGCTTCCAACGATTGTATGTGTAAATTTATCTAGGTAATTTTATCAGCATGTCGACATACACTTGTATGATATACTCTGTTGAGCTGCTTCCAACGATTGCTGGTGTTTTTACCTGCTGCACAAGAGACAATATTTGTAAGCTTACGAAGAACATATATCTGTAGTTTCACCAAACTGTTCCTGATGTTGATGTCTATCTTATTTTTCGATAAAGGGCGCTTTATTAAACTCAAAAGTAGCATCACGATGATACAAGTGAAGAGCTTACACCCAGCCTCTGCATAGCTAAGATGCACACAGCCGCAAAAATTCACATGACTAAAAAGAAAGACGAAATACAAGAATCACATAGACATATAGCTCGTATGACATCTAAGGTAGCGCAGGACCGATACGCAAATTACGCTGCCATCCAGGTGGGATAAAAATATCCCTCATCGCTACCTCCAACTGTGTACACACCTCCGTAAACAGGTCTCGTAACTCCACATGATGTAGAGACGACCATGAACGTAGCAAATGGGTACACCGGTAAATGACCTGCACAGGAGAAGAAATTTTATCGTTAAAAACCATATCATTTCTACATAGCCATAGCGACCATATTATGCCAAGCGCTCACACCCTAATAAGAATCCTAAACTTGTGATTAATCCCGCATAACCAGTTGCCAAATATATTTGCAACACTGCGTGGTGGATACAAGCTAGATGCTACTTGGATGACTGACCATATAGAACGAGCAAACTTGCATTTAAAGAATAAGTGTTTGATTGTCTCATCATCGTGACAGAAGACACACTTTAAACTTCCATGCCAATTCCGCTTTGATAGGTTATCTTTAGTAAGAATTACCCCTCTGCGTAGATACCACGCAAAGATTTTAATCTTTAGTGGTATTTTCATCTTCCAAATTATCTTATGTAGGCTTGCACAAGGTTATTTGCATAAGTAGCCTGTAGGTTTTTGTTTATGTGTAATTCAGTTCAGTGCACATTTATTTCGATCGAGCATGTATGACAAAATATTGAAATGATTTACTTTGCTATTTTAGGTTTTGTCTATATGGAAATGGAAGGATATCATGAGGATTCGGCATCCATACAAGCTGGGAGCATTATGGCCGCCTCGTCTTGTTCATTTTTGCATGAGTTTGTTTACATATGTTACTAATTTATGGAGATGCTCTGCAATTTTGTTTAGTAAAAGGTTATCCGACTTTGTTGTATTTTGTGGAAATACTGTTGTAACCTTCGTTCAAATTTAACTACACTATAGTTTTTTTTTTGGTATGTGGAAATGTTGTTGTATTATGTGGAAATGGTGTTTTTACCACTAATTGGAGTTATTTTTAAGTGTGGCATGGTCAAGCTTATTTGTAAACCTAGCTGCATTTCCGCTGTACTGAACGAACAGCTGAATGCGCCCCCATTGATGGACCCGTGGGTTCAAACCACATATGAGAAATGGTTTGGTGTGGTGTGGGTGGAAAAATGAAAAGGGGTGGTGCGGGTTGGGTTCTAGGAAATGATTTTTGGTTTGGTGCGGTTTGGTATTTTCGTGTGTAGCTAGTGGTGTGGGGTGGATTTCACCCCATTCTCACCTTGAGACGTATCCTAGAAAAACGTCCAGCTCCAAGAACTAAATTCGGCCAAGGTCCTAAAAGACGGATAATAAACACCACCCATCAGAACGCGGATACAACATGTTGATCTCAGACATGAAGGGATGGCGAACCTTTTTTTCTTTAATTGGGGGGATAGTGAACTTTCGATGGCAAGAATGTAATCAGGTTACAGATAACAAGAAGATCCGAGGCTACTTACAGATACCACCTGAACATCCTAACGGTGCTGCACCGACATAGACAGAATCTTTCTACGGGAGTACCATCATGTGGATAGCACCACTGCTGCTTAGAAACAAAAAGCCCTGAACATGCTACAACAAGTCCTCGCAGAAGAATCTGAAAAGATAAAGGAAGCTGGCATGCATAACTTCCTGAAGCCTACCGTGCTTAGAAGTGTTGGTTTGTTTGTGGCATGCATGTGCTCCCTCTTTGCAGTCTAGAATATACACCTTCCATCGATCCGGCCCCATATGAACTCAAGACATACAATACTATGCATCTCTGCTCAGCTGTTCAACGGGTAGCTAGTAAGAATAATGTTGGGAACTAAGGTTGATCAGTCGCTTAAATAGTTGGGAGCTATGAGCCCTGATATCATTGCCGACCCACTTAGGGCTTGTTTGGATGTACCGGGATTTTTATCTCCGGGAATCAAATCCCGACCGGAAATCCACGAAAACAGTTTAAATCATCGGGATTTTATTCCCCACCTCTCTACTAGTGGATTTATTTCCCTGGGAAAAGGCTGGGTTCCCCTCCTATCAAACAGGCCCTTAGCGGGTGAAAAATTAAATGGTGATCGGGGTGGTACTCCTGTCTCCTGGTACCGTCCTCTACCGTTGCCTCAAATTTCTGGTGACAGTTGATTAAAACAGTTGTTAATAAGTTTCATGTGTTACACATCGATCCGTAAATCAGACGTCGGTGAAGGGTGCACCCGTAGGCATAGTTCAAGTTGTCCCCAAGCCTATTCATGTTCCCCGGCAGAGCAACACTGCATAAGCTAGCTCAACACACTACAGGAATGGCGGTCTATGCCGACAACACTACAGGACCGTCGGCGTAGACCGCGACCAGGCCAGCCGCCCCAAACAGCCGTGGGCGTAGAATTGCCCTCGGCGTAAAATAGCTACGCCGACGGCTGCCCTCGGCATAGCTATTTTTTCCTTTTACCTCATTAATCTTTGAAAAATCATAACTAAATCATTCTAATTCAGAAAAATACAATAATATATTAAAATTTGCATAAAAATAAGATCTATCTATCTACACTAAAATATTACGTATTTATAAATAAAAATTAAGTGAAACATAAAATATTACATATAGTTTAAAACGGGCATGAAAAATTCGAAAACGATCCAAACAATACGAAACCTTCACGTGGTGTCATATTATGTGATATAGTTCCAAGGAAAAATATAAAATTTGGTATATGGATTATGTGTCAAAAACCTTCACAAAATGACCTATCTCATTCGAGGTTTCCTAACTTTCAGGTCAAATGATCAATGCTATGGCTAGAATCAAGTTTGTGATAATATGCCCATATTGTGCATGAATATGCATCATGGGATGACGAACAATGTTACAGAGGAAGTTTTCTTTTTCGTCGCACAATAAAGCCACTTTCCATTTTCCGAGTGCAAAAAACGGGCGATTTTGTGAAGCAACCACCAAATGGCTAATTCAAAATTCTACCACCCTATTTTTCAAAAATACTAGACCACCTTACATGGACAATGTCCTAACAAGGTATTTCAAACCTTTCCTTCTATCCCTGGTGAAAAAGACAAATTTCTACCGAATCGGTAGGAAGTGGGTCAGATATGAACTACAGGTACATGATCTGATGCTCATGCTTTTTTATAAAAATAATTTTTAGGTTCACAATATGCTATTTCATCAGAGATCCACTTCAATTTTAGCGAGACTCAACCCCGAGGTAAGAATCTTCATGCCCGCCATTCGACAAAGTTTGACGATAGTTTAAAACTGGCATAAGAAATTTAAAAACGATCCAAACAATCTGAAACCTTCGCGTGGTGTCATATTATGTGATATAATTGCAAGTAAAAATATAAAACTTGGTATATTGATTATGTCTCAAAAAACCTTCACAAAATGACCTATCTTATTCGAGGTTTCCTGCTTTTCGGGTCAAATGACCAATGTTATGGCTAGAATCAAGACATAGTTTGTGATAATGTGCCATATTGTGCATGAATGTGCATCATGGGATGGCGAATAATGTTGCAGCAGGAAGTTTTCCTTTTCGTTGCATCAAAAATGCATTTTCCATTTTTCGAGTGCAAAAAATAGGGTTTTTATGAAGCAACCACCAAATGGCTAATTCAAAATGCCACCACCCCCTTTTTTAAAATACTAGACCACCTTACATGAACAATGTCCTAATAGGGGGATCTCAAACATTTCTATCCATACCTGGTGAAAAAGACAAATTTCTGCCGAATCTGTGGGAAGTGGGTCAGATATGAACTACATGTACATGATCTGATGCTCGTGCTTTTTTGCAAAAACATTTTTAGGTTCACAATATGCTATTTCATCATAGATCCACTTTAATTTTAGCGAGGCTAAGCCCCGAGCTAAAAATCTTCATGGCCATTCGACAAAATTTAACGATAGTTTGAAACGGGCATAAGAAATTCAAAAACGATCCAAACAATACGAAACCTTCGTGTGGTGTCATATGATGTGATATAGCTGCAAATAAAAATATCCAACTTGGTATATTAATTATGTCTTAAGGAAACCTTCACAAAATGACCTATCTCATTCAAAGTTTCCTACCTTTCTGGTCAAATAACCAATATTATGGCTAGAATCATGGCATATTTTGTGATAAGTTGATATAGATATCATATTTGTATTCCTCTTATTTTGCTAATCAATTTTGACATATTTTTTGTCGAATTCCGATTTATGGATTTAAAGATATTAATTATTCAATATTAAATAGAAAAATACAAAATATTTAATAATTATATTTTATTTGAATTCAATAATATTTTTACTTATTCATTATTGTTACTTAAATAATTGTTTGTAATTTCAAAAAATAAAAATGTGTGACATGATGATATAAGAGTTAATAGAGTTGATATCATAGTATTGATAACAAGGTATAAATTGCTTCGCAGAAACAGATTCTGAAGGAACGAAGAAGTTAAGCGTGCTGAGAGTGGAGTAGTGAGGATGGGTGATCGACCGCAAAGTTTCACCAAGACTGCAATTTGATAAAAGCTTAAGTGTAATTATTGTTAAAAATGTTCCAAGTGAGTGATTAACGAGTCAAACAATTCAAAGATTAAATAAAATTGGAAAAAAAACTAAAAACATTTTTAAAAAAATTTATTTTTACGACCGGCCGTTAGACTATGCCGAGGGCGGCTCTCGGCGTAGCTCCTACGCCGACGGCTTTTCGATACACCGACGACCACATTGACTGCACCGAGGGAGTGCTTTGTCGAGGGAGGTACGCCGAGAGCAGCCGTCGGTGTAGCCTACGCCGATAGCTTTTCGCCCTCGGTGTACCGATCTGTTAGAGTAGTATACATATAGGTCTAGTATTGTAGTTTAGGAAAGTTAGAATTCTAGCCTAACTTGACTTGTACTCCAAGATGATCTCTGTATACTATATATACTCGCCCATGAGGCTCAATAATATCATCCAACATATTACGCCAATCTCATACTCTTACATGGTATTAGCCTAAATTCGAGCTGCCACCAACACGCTTCCGCCGCGCCGCCCCCGGCGGGATCAATCTCCATGATCTCCGCTGGGGGCCGCGCGATCCATCGCAGGGCTTGTCCGTCGATCCGTGATCGGCTGCCCTAGTGAGTCTTTTCCGATCTCTTGATCGGTTTTTCTCTTCACCAGTCGTTCGACCGGTATTTTCCTTTTTGGTTTACCGATCATAGATCGGATTGAGTCGCCCTCAACCACCGTCGTCATCGCCGCGCCTCTACTCCGACCATCGACACCGACGATCTACACCACGCTCGTGCGCCTGCCACCTTCGCCCCTCAAGGCAGGCTGCCGTGCACCGCGGTCGGCTGCTACGCCTTCCTCGGGAGGCTGTTGCGGCCATCTCCTGCGGATCGTATATGTCGTAATCATCCGGGACTTTACCGACAACGCGGCCATCGACTCCAGTCTACGCGTCATCCACGCCATGGCGCATACGGCGCAACGTCGTTTGATCAACCGATTCCGCGCTCGTCTACGCAAAGCACGTCCCCGAGCAAGCATCTACCAGCGATTGAGCTACAGGCTATCGCAGCGTCGCTGCCTTGGTCTTCGCCCACTGGCTGCCAACGCGCCTCACAAGCGCGTACGCGCCGGTGGCCTCAGCCCGCTGCACCAACTCGTGTCCTGCAGCCACGCCGCTACCTCATCGCCGTCTCCATGCACCGACGTCCCTGGCTACATCGCGCTGCCTCCCTAGGCGCAGATCACCGCCGTCCGTGCATGGTCTTCGTCACGTCGCCGGGTTCTTCTTTTCCTACTTCGAGTACCGCCGCCGCGCCTCTCTAGGCGTCCTGCATGACCACTTCAGGTCGCCGTTGGTTTCACCGCCTTCTATGTCTTCTCCACATCGAACTCGTCGGCATCGTCATATGATACTGGCGCACAGATTCATGATGGCAACTACCCTTGCACGCCTGGTACTGGCAATACCGGTGCGTGCCTTCGTCCCCGACGTGTTCCCGAGTCTAGCAAATTTGCGCCGGACGCCTCGTCTTCGTTGGCATTATAACGTCTTCTTCGGCATCGACACCTTCCTCTATGACTGTCTCGACCGCATCAGCGACGCATTCTTCTTGGCATACTAGGTTCTGGCAGAACCAAGATGTGCCTTCTTCCCCGACGTGCGTCTAGTTCTAGCAAAACTTTGACGCCGATCGTACCCGATGGCTCGGACAGCATCGACTCCGGCATTGATCGACACCTTCGACCTGCCTTGTTTGTATATAGTTGGTGAACAAATTTAAAACCAGATTTAGTTATGCATCGTCTAATGACGCTGGAAAACACCTCCCACTCTACATGGTCCTTTCATATGTCGTTTAGTCATTGCTTTTAGTCCCTCCATTCCATAATATAAGCATGAGAGAGTAACTTTGCAATGTGGGTCTTCTTTTCCTTGTCCACCTCAGATTATGGCAACGATTGACCATCAGAGAAGGTGCCCTCGTCATTGGGAAACAAGAAAAAAAAATCAAGGGAACAACTTCTCCCTTTAAAAACTAAACTTCCATACAGCTTAAGTTTAATCAATAATCAACATTTTTGTCACTAAACACTCAACGGGTTTAATTTCAACTAAAACGTCATCCGCTTCCAACCTGAACAACAACCTTTTGCGCATAAATCCACCAATCATAGAGATGCACTATTCGTGGAAGAAGCAATTTAGCTCCCGCAAATATATTGTTTTGTCATTTTGTTTTTAGAGAAACAACAATACTATGTCGTGTATTTTTTATTGACTTTTGTGATAAAATTACAAGGAACTTCTCATACTATGCAGTCGTGCGTATTTAAACCCTTTGGTTGTATATAGATATTGTAGATACATAAAAAAACTTGAGAAACTGATTTAAGAGATTAACTAGGAAAATATTTGAAGAGCATACCCACATTCTAGAATATATAAGCTTCTCTATATCGGCCTGAGTTTTGAACTCTAGCTAGGTCGACATCCCGAATGTTTACGTTATATCACTAGTTCCGCTTGTCCAAAATTTTCTCCCCCTCCCCCAATGAGGAATCAATTTGAGTTTTGGCGTGGTCCCATATCCATGTGCTTCAAAACATGGATTGACAGTAAAAGGCCATCCAGACCCTTTTAAATATCATGGATGTCTTGAGTATCATCCTACAAAGAGTTCAAAAAGAGATTCTTAGAGTTGCATCGACAATAAAAATCTTTAACCGAGAAGTTTTCCAAAAATAAGTAATTTAACCAAAAGAAAATATTTTCAAGTGGAGTGATATTAGTGCATGCAATGAATCTAAAAATAGCAATTGAAGTAAAAATCATGACTAAATCTTAGAAATAGGTGAGATTTAATACAATGATATAGGTCCAGATAGATGAATTCGGATAAAGTTCTGAAAGAGAGGGTTAAGCACCATGACAAAGAAAATGAACTAGGGAAGGGACGGGGGAGGCAAGTCCTCTTTAGTCATGGATTACCAAAGATCATGCTGAAGAAAAGTAATAACCCGAGTCACTCAAATAGCTAGGAGTATGCATAGATGTGATCCACCCACTTGTTTATATATAGTTGGTGAAGAAATTGAAAACCCAGATTTAGTTCGGCATCACTGTATGACCTTGGAACACACCTCCCACTCTCCACGGTCCTGGTATATCTCTTTAGTCATGGCTTCTAACTTCTAAAGCAACGTGTGTCTTATTTTCCTTGCCCCCCTTAGATTATGGCACCGACTCAAGAAGGTGTCCTCGTCATTGCGGAACAATAAAAATCTCAAGGGAACAATCTCTACCTTAAAAACTGAAATTTTAATTAAAATCCCATACATCTTAAGTTAAACAAATAATCAACATCTTAGTCACGTAAATAATCAACATGTCTAAGTTCAACTAAAACGTCATTCACTTGCAACTTGAAAATCAACCTTTTGATCCAAATCCACCAATGATAAAGATGCACTATTCGTGGAACAAGTGATTTAGTTCCTGCAAATATACTGTACCATCCTTCTTTTAAGAGAAACAACATTTTTGTATTGATTTTTTATGATGAAATTATGAGGATCTTGCTGATACCGTGTTTTCACACACATTCGATCTCTTTGGTCTTGTACAAATATTATTGATACATAAAAACTTAGCATCTGATTTAAGAGATTGACTAGGAAAATATTTAACACTAGTACGAATCGAGGCCTCGCACACAATGAAAATGACCATTCATGCACGCGGAATCAAACCATCACCACTCGTAGGTGAGTGATGAGCCGATCTACAACTCACACATGAACAGTTTGGATGATTTCATTTTCGTAATGATTTGCGATAGTTAGGTTCTTTGCACATGTTTTGGTCTACTCAATCGTCGGTAGAAATGAGGATTGCAAACAGCGAATTTTTAAGTTGTGGATGTGTTTAACTTAGGTGCTACACGGTTGTTTAATCCAGCCGTATGCTTATTTCAAGCATCACGCATGATTTATTTATGCAACAACATGCAATACTGCCGAAAAACACGTAGCATATATATACCAGCTCTACTCGGTAACCCATAACTCAACATTACATATAAATACATTAGCGGAACTGGATTCTATTTGATTGTACATTTCATACACCACATGTATACATGTATTCAACATAGATCCAATTGACAGCTATACAAACGAGAGAGTTGCATGAATAATGATTGGTTACGTTGTTGTCATCATAATCTTCCACACCACATCTGCTAATAGCACATTTGTTAAGAACTTTCAGTGTAATCTTCTTATCATAAAAAGTGAGCCTAGCTCGCTTGGTTCGGGAAGTGGATGTACAGCTCGGCCACCGAGGTTCAAGTTCTCGTGGGCGCTGGGTTCTTATTATTTCGAAAAAACAAAAATTGACGTAGGGAATTCTCCTACCGCATACCTTTCAAAAAAAATCATCTGATCATCTTTGTGACATTCTGGTATCACTCCATAGGACACTCTTAATAAAATGGTACTCTATGTAGTGCTATAGAGCATCACAATAGCGATGGCTAGAGGTATATGTAACATCACAAAAAAAAATTGAATTTTGGAATGTTAAATTTAGTTGCATTGTTTCAATATTTTAATGCCCAAACACATTTTTTAGAATTTCCATTCTTATATTAAAACCAAGACCCTAATTTTTAACTTTGCAAAACTAGTCATATAATGCATTTTATGCAAAGAACATTTTCGATTATTTATTTTTAGTAAAAAATAAATTTCTATAAAGCTTGTAGAGTGTGGTTTATGATGACCCACGAGTATAGGGGGTGTATCACAGTATTTTCGATAAGTAAGAGTATCGAACCCAACAAGGAGCAGAAGGTGTTGACAAGTGGCTTGGATCAGGAATTCTCTGTAAATACTTAGCAAACAGATTTTTAGGGGTTTTTGAAAATGCAGATAAATAAAGTATGAGTAAATAAAAGACAATAATAATTATTGTAGCAAGTGGCTCAATCCTTTATTTAGCAAAGGACAAGCCAGTTGTATTACTTAAGATGACCAAACATTCTCAGGGACACATGGGAATATCGTCAAGTTCTTTCGCTTCATATAGTTGATTAATCTTCTTTTGTTGAATAAGTGTTGTGTGGGTGAACCTATGCTAATGTACTGACCTTCCTAGGACTAATACATACTTGTGATTATACCCCTTGCAAGCATCCGCAACTACAAAAAGTAATTAAGATAAAAACCTAACCACAACCTTAAACTTTGAGATCCTATACTCCCTTATGTAAAGGTTTCCTAACTGGGGTTCAGGTTTCTGTCACTCCGGCACCCCATGATTAGTGCCAAATACACAATGCATTCCCCTCGGCCCATAAAGGTGAAGTATCATGTAGTCAACGTTCACATGACACCACTGGAAGAATAACACCACAACTTAAATATCAAACCATTGAATCTTTCTCAACTCAATTTCACTACTAACGACATGACTTCTCCCATGTCCTCAAGAATTAAACGAACTACTCACAATACATCATATGGATCAAGATCGGAGATGAAATAATGATAAGTAACAATCTGAACATGAAAAATAATTTAATGGTTCCACTCAATAGCATCAACTACAACAAATAATCAACACCAGGAAAGTTTCCCCTAAGAACTATGCAAGATTCATCCCAATTGTTACAGCTTTACAGAGTGGTGGTGATGATGTTGGTGATGATGATGGTGGAGATGACGATGATGATGATCCCGATAAAGTCTAGCTTGATGACGGTGTTGATGGCGATGATCTCCCCTCTCCGGGAAGGAATTTCCTCGGAAGATTTCTGGCTGCGGGAGAGCTCTTTCTCTCTCTATAGTTTCCGCGCCGCAGAGGCGGCGGAATATTTCTATGGTCGCTCCTGGAGTGTTAGGGTTTTGAGGGTATTATATACGCCAAAGGGCGATGCTAGAGGTGGGCTAGGGTGGCCACACCACCTGGTGGTGTGGCCAGGGGTGGCTCGCGCCAGGGGGTGGTGTGGGCCTCCTGTGGCCCATCTCCACTCCTCCTTCTGGTCTCCTTCGTCTTCTGGAAAAATAGGAATTTCTATATATTTTCTGAAATTTTCTGATCTTCGCGAATTTTACATCCAGACTGTGCTTTTTCCATCAAAATCCTGACTCCAGTGGTTCATCCTCCAAAAGTCATCAATCATGCAAAAATAGATGAAATAACATAAGTATCATCTCTTAATATGAAATGTATCAATGAATAATAGTAAATTATTATATAGAATAGTGATGCAAAATGGACGTATCAACTCCCCCAAGCTTAGACCTTGCTTGTCCCCAAGCAAAATCTGAGCTCAATAAACATGACCACATGTTTATGGAGTAGAGTGCCGATAAAGAAAATAAAGACAAAAAGCATCACATTCATCAATACACAACTTATAATAGAAAACAAATCATTATTATATAACTTAACTTGCAATAAGTAAAGGGAACACAATAAAGATACACAAAGTAAATCATAATTGGTAATGCCAAACTTTGTGTTCAGTAAGAAAATGGTTAACAAATTGTAGGAGTTAAACATAATGGGGTTTTCAATGATAGCTTTCAAAGTAATATTCACTAAGATAAGAGCAGTGTGCAAAACAAGGAATATAAGAAACATGATTGAATATATCATCATATGAATGATTGAATCACAACAACTCAAATACTTGCTTGAGATAGAAAGGAATAGGCTTACTGACTCAACTAGAAAGTAAAAGATAGGCCCTTCGTAGAGGGAAACAGGGATTTCAAGTTTCATAAAGAGCTTCCAAAAATTATGGTACTTACTAGCTTTCAGCTCTAATTGCCCCTATCATAAGCATCTAGAGGTGATTAAGGTTAAAGTGACACAAATATGAGGATATGATTGACAAGTTATAAGTTGAATCTCATGCCCCTTGCTTACGAGTACCGAACATCGTGCTACTCAACTTTAGTCGTAAGTAAGTTATTGTCATTATAAATACATGTGTATCATAGAGAACCGCAAACGGGGTATCCCTTGCCCCATGATATAGGAGTTACCCATATCAAAATGATAAGGCAACAGACAATGAGCATCTCAACGATCTTTTTATTTTCTATTTGCATAGGTTTTTATTGAGGATGCTTCATAGAATGCTCACTATGGTTATGCTGCAAGTTTCCACCATGATTAGGCATGGCTTAGGCTATTTGCCTAGGCGTTTCTCTAACACATATACAAACTCCATGAGCTTACAAGCTCCCCTTTTATTTCACACCACCGGGATTCATAAACAAAAGAACATGATATCAACTGAATAATAAGTGCAATGTTGAAAGCGTTCCCCATGGTAACATGGTTCTGCTAATTCACAACTTATAAAGTGCAAGCATATATGCAACATAGGTGGGCACAATGGTTCAAGTTTATTAAGCGCAAGAAAGTAAAGTGTGCCATCAAGTTTGTGAGAGCTTTAATCACTAACTTTCACATAACAAATTTAATTGGGAAGGTAGATAAAAACATGAATATACTTGGAATAGCAATAATTCTAATAGGTAGGTATGGTGGACACAAATGGCATAGGTTTTGATTTAAGGATTGGATGCACGAGAAGCATTCCCTCTCAGTACAGGTTTTTGGCTAGCAAGGCTGGGTAGCAAGCAATAAAAGTTGAAGGAAACAAACAAACATACAAGTGATAGAAACAATCATGCAATATTCCTTGGAAGCACAAAAGATCTTAACTAGAGAATACTAAACTTATGAGTCAAACAAGAAAGAAAGATAATGAAATTATATTTCTAAAAGTACTTTTCTCTTTTCTATTCAATCTTCAAATAGTGTTGCTACTGACCAGAGCTCGGTTTGCCAAAACAATTAAATTTACTTAATGATCCCAAAGTGATACCAATAATAACAACAAGATCAATCATATAACAACAATTGCAAGCTAAAATAAGATGTGGAAAAAGTAAATGATAGAACTTCTCATTAATATTCCACAACGACAACTCACACCAAGGGATACATAGATATCTAACTAGAGGGGTGATACTTCCACAATGCAAACCATCCTATATGATAACTTCTCTATTCATGATATGACTCTACTAAAAAGGTTAAAAAGATAAAAGATAATGATATGATACCGCGACACTCCCCAAAGCTTGGAACAAACTGAGGGGATGCCGAAACCTGATGACGAATTACTCCTTCGGTGGTGGTGGTGGTGTTCTCTCGTCATCATCTGACTTCCAAGGTAAAGACTCCCCATCAACAAAGGACATCTTGGTTTCCAACATCCTGAAACTAGCAGCAGAACTTATGTGCTTAAACCTAGCCTCATACTCACAGTTTCAATTTTGAACGTCATAGAGTTGTGCTTGTAGTTGGTTGGTTGTTCCATGGAGTGAGAGAATTTCATCCCTCAGCTCAACAGTCTCCTTCTTGTGCTCGGTGATGAGTTCTGAACTAATCTTATGGACAATATCCACTTCGTGTTCTGCCATCTTCTTGTACCTAAAGACTTCTTGCTCCAATGCTTCCATCCTGTCCTCCAGACTACCTTCTTCTTTAGGTCCCTGAACCACTTTCATCTCTATCTTCCCATATTTGAGCAACAACTCCTTGGGGTGAATCTTAAACTCATACATGTATGGATTGATGATGTCCGCGGAGGAATCCTCCTTGGGTGATCCAGAGGAAGACATTGCGGCTCCAAGACTGAGAATCCTCCTGTCAGAAATATATCGAAACGAAAACACGATAAGAACACGATATACGAATCTCGGGGGATCCGGGAGATTATATATTACAAAGTTTAACAACAAAAGGAAGGTACTGGGAGGAAACGGGTCAGAGACGGGCTCCATTTCTTTCCCTATTTAGACTCATTATCTTCTACGTCAGATAAAAACTACAAAAATATAAATTGAAAGGTTTTTCGCGGACCTTTTCTTACCATAACTGTTACCTATTCGAAAACGGACTCTGCAGGTTTCACAATTTAATCTTTAATAAAATTTTCTGGAGTCACCACTTGAATAACATCAATATCTTCATTGTAAGAATCTCCAGTAATATAATGCTTGAGTCTTTGACCATTCTTCATCTCATTACATCATTTCCTCCTACCACTTGAAAATTTCTTTCATACAAAACTTCACACAATCTTCATTAGCAACATTAGTGAATGCAAGATAATAAACCTTTAGGTTTAATTTCAACTGAAATCCATAAAAACATAAGGTACTGAAGCAACTCATTTCGAAAGCCCAAAAATAATTAAAAAGGAAATCGATTTAAGAGGCAAATGCAGAAATGGCAGAAATATATCAAAACAGACCACCAGGTAAAGATCATTTTTTTGAAAATATTTTTTTGCTCAAATCAAAAAGTGCAAAACTAACTAAAGTTAAATAATAACCTGGGACATGCACACACAAAATTACATATCAGTGCAACATTCTGGGATTTTTCACGAGTTTTTATAGTGAAGCACAAAAATTTGTTTTGGGACAATAATTTCCCCAAATCTTACTTATCTCTCATTAGAGGTTGATCTTGACATAAAAACCAAATAAAAAGGATAAGGAGAGGTTATTACAGAAGCAATAACTTCCATGACTCAAATAAACAAAAATAAATTGAAAGGAAAAAAATATTGGGTTGTCTCCCAAAAAGCTCTTTATTTATAGCCATTAAGATAGGCGTGATAAATTTCAATGATGCTCACATAAGAATATGAATTGAAGTAAAAGAGAGCATCAAGAAGTAAATATACACATATTTAAGTCTAACCCAGTTCCTATGCAAGGGGATTTTGTAAGAAAATAAATTATTGAAACTAGAGGCTACTAGCATAGGAAGGAAAAACAAGTGCAACATAAAGACTTTCAGCATATAGCGAGGAAAATTAATATTATTGTGATACATAAAAACATTTTCCCCTATCTCATAATAACTTTCAGCATCATGGATAAATTTAACGATATAACCATCACATGAACCATAGTAGCAATGATCACTTATTCTGACAGAAAACACAGGGACACTAGCATTCCTAGTTCTACTAGGATGTGAAACAATGTTAGAAGTATCCTTGCAAAGGATAATGTGCCCTTTTCCTACATCTTTAGTGACAAAGTCTTTCTCAATTGCTACTGCAGGTTCAACATCTATCTATTCATCAGGTTCTACAACTTTCTTTGTACTTTTGTTAACCATACTAGTTATCATAGAATATTACTTCACCTTAACAGGGAAAGGTATTTTCTCGATGTAAGGTTCAGGTAAAATACAATCAGCAGTATAAACTTCAGTATTTCTAGCAGGAACACAATTAACAATATCTTTATATGGCTCATGATGCTTGTTCTATTTCTTTTTAGGAATTTCAATATAAGAGGCAAAGGCCTTAAAACAATTTGCAATACTTTGAGAATCAAGACCATAAGAAACACTAATATTATGAAAGTCATCAGTTCCCATAAAATATTTAATGCATTCATAATTATAATTTATACCTGACTTTCTTCCTTTATCATTCTCTCATGCTTCAACATTGTCTTGAATACGATCTAGAAGATCCCATTTAACTTCTTCCTCCATACGTGTAAATGATCCAGCACAAGAAGCATCCAATAAATCCTTATCATGAAGAAAAAGCCTTGAATAAAAGTTATTGATAATAATATTATTAGGCAGCTCATAAATAGGACATTTGAGCATTAGTAACTTCAATCTCCCCCAAGCTTGGGCGGTACTCTCTCCATCACGAGGCCAAAAGTTATATATTTGATTCTGATCTTTATGAATCTCACTAGGAGGATAAAATTTGGAATAAAAGAGAGGTATAATTTCCTCCCATTCAAGATATTGACCATTCTTCAGTAGCTTATACCATTCCTTAGCTCTTCCTTTCAATGATAACGAGAATAACTTCTTCTTAACTTGATCTGTTGTAATACCTGCATACTTGAACAATCCGCATAATTCACGTATAAAGAGCAAATGATCACCGGGATGGACAGTTCCATCTCCAAAATAGTAGTTATCCATAACATAATCAAAAAAATTGTAGGTATTTTAAAAGTATCATTTTCAGCAGGTGGTGGCTCATCTACTACCTTAGCAGTGGTAGTAGCATTACGAAATAAGAAACTAAGTGAACTATCCATATTGAAAATAAAATAACAAACATAAGTAAACAATACTCATAGTAGAAGTTTCCTTTACCAGTTCCACTCTTCAATAGCGCTTCACTCCCAGGCAACAGTGCCAGAAAATAGTCTTGATGACCCACAAGTATAGGGGGTGTATTGCAGTATTTTTAATAAGTAAGAGTGTCGAACCCAACAGGAGCAGAAGGTGTTGACAAGTGGCTTAGATCAGAAATTCTCTATAAATACTTAGCAAACGGATTTTAAGGGGTTTTTGATAATGCAGATAAATAAAGTACGAGTAAATAAAAGACAATAATAATAATTATAGCAAGTGGTCCAATACTTTCTTTAGCAAAGGACAAACCAGTTGTATTACTTAAGATGACCAAACATTCTCAAGGACACATGGGAATATCGTCAAGTGCTTTCGCTTCATATAGTTGATTAATCTTCTTTGGTTGAATAAGTGTTGTGTGGGTGAACCTATGCTAATATGCTGACCTTCCTAGGACTAATTCATACTTGTGATTATACCCCTTGCAAGCATCCGCAACTAAAAGAAAGTAATTAAGATAAAAACCTAACCACAACCTTAAACTTTGAGATCCTACACTCCCTTATGCAAAGGTTTCCTAATGGGGGTTCAGGTTTCTGTCACTTCGGCAACCCCATGATTAGTAGCCAAATACACAATGCATTCCCCTAGGCCCATAAAGGTAAAGTATCATGTAGTCGACGTTCACATGACACCACTAGAAGAATAACACCATAACTTAAATATCAAACCATTAAATCTTTCTCAACTCAATTCCACTACTAACAACATGACTTCTCTCATGTCCTCAAGAACTAAATGAACTACTCATGAGACATCATATGGATCAAGATCAGAGATGAAATAATAATAAGTAACAATCTAAACATGAACAATAACTCAATGGTTCCACTCAATAGCATCAACTACAACAAGTAATCAACACTGGGAAAGTTTCCCCTAAGAACTATGCAAGATTCAACCCAATTGTTACAACGGTACGGAGTGGTGGTGATGGTGCTAGTGATGATGATGGTGGTGATGAAGATGACGATGATGCCGATGAAGTCTAGCTTGATGATGGTGTTAATGGCGACGATATCCCCTCTCCGGGAAGAAATTTCCTCGGCAGATTTCTGCCTGCCGGAGAGGTCTTTCTCTCTCTATAGTTTCCACCCCGCAGAGGCGGCGAAACCTTTCTGTGGTCGCTCCCCAAGTCTTAGGGTTTCGAGGGGATTGTATACGCCAAAGGGCGATGCCAGAGGTGGGCCAGGGGTGGTGTGGGCCCCGGTGGCCCATCTCCGCTCCTCCTTCTGGCCTTCTTCGTCTTCTGGAAAAATAGGAATTTCCATATATTTTCTATGATTTTCTGATCTTCGTGAATTTTGCATCCAGAGAGTGCCTTTTTCATCAAAATCCTAACTCCGGTGGTTCATCCTCCAAAAGTCATCAATAATGCAAAAATAGATGAAATAACATAAGTATCATCTCTTAATATGAAATATATCAATAAATAACAGTAAATTATGATATAGAATAGTGATACAAAATGGACGTATTAGTTTGTTTTCGAAAAAATAGAAGTTGAGTTTACTCCATTTGGAGATATAAAGATAAAACTATGAAAGAATTTGTAAAACACAAAAAAGGCAGATGACTAGTGGGCTGACCCAGACCTTCCCGGTAGGCCAGCCCACCCAGGAAATCCCATTCCCTCTCTCCCCTGTGGCCCAACCCCAGCCCGCCTCCCCCTCTCTCGGTGCAACATGGCCCTACCTCTCCATCCACAACCTCTCGCTTCCCACGACTATGTGCGCCACCTCTCTACACAGGCCTTGCCCCTCCCATGTTCCCTACTCCCCGATCGATCCCACCCGTATTTTCTTTCCCCGCGCTCCCGTCGCATTTCCCATCTGCTCCCCACCTGCAGCGCATCCAGGATACTTTTGGATTGCTTGTCAAAGTTCAAGACTGCCGCCACTGTCTTCGAAGGTTGACGGTGACATAGAGACACTTTGCCACCTCCTTTCGACCTTATCTCCTTCCTCTCTCCCTGACACACCTCTTGACTCTCTCTGTACCCTCTTCCGCAGCCCAGAGAACCACCCCCATGGCACCTCCATCCGCCGTCGCTTTGGCCACTTGGCCCTGCTGTTCTAGGAAGCGAGGCACCATGATGGCGCCACTTGCAACCTCCCTGTGCCACACTTACCGTCGTCATCTCCCCCGCGGTCAATGAATACCATCGCCCCCTCGTCTCCATCGTCTATTGGACCTCCCGCCGTTGTCGCCTCCACCTTCGGCGACCAAGCTGCTCGGTGAGCTCACCTCCCCATCTACCTACCGTTTCATCTCACATGGATGTCACCCATTCGTTCCAGTCTAGCTGAGCCGCTAGCCGAACCTAGATCCGATTTGCGAGCCGATCTAGGAAGCGGTAGATCTCGGCCGTTTGTTCTACGATGATCAGTATGTGTCCGTCCACCTAGCCAAGGGGAACGGACCGGGTAGAATCAGCCACGTGTATTATTGTTTTCCTATTATTTTGTTTTAATTTAGAATTGGAAAAAATGTTAATCTCCTAAAATTCATTGTAATTTATCTACTTGTCAGAAAAATGTAATGATATATGCATGTAATCATAAAATTGTGTACACCACTATTATGGAATAAAATAGGATGTTTGACAAATATACAATTTTATAAAATTTAAACCCCAAGTTTGAGTATTTTTATTATAAAAATAATTATGTAAATCCAAATTTTGCAAATGATATATTTTTGGAGTACTTGAACCAAATAAAATATATTCCCATGGTTAGATTTTAACATTTTAAATTTAATAAAAGTACATGATTACCATTTAGTTATTATGTGCATAACTTTAGTTCAAAAAATGGTTTTAATGTGATTCATTTTGCTAAATGCTTATATTTTAGTTTCATGTCCAATAAGATTCAAAGGATAAGAGTTTAAAACATGTTTACAATTTTTTGAAATATGAATCTATACCCTTTAAATAACTGTTTGAACATAACTTTTACTTACAAAAATGATTTTTAATGATTTTTTGCATCATTCATCTTATAACTTGTATAAACCGTATTGATGATTTTTCAACACACCTCAAATGTTTTGCATGTAAATCATGCCTGACTTACTTGTGCATGATGTTTGTTGTGTGAATGGATGTTCATTATAATTCTTTGTCTTATAGATTGTGAGGTGTGGAGGCCCTGTGATTGTAAGAAGTGAGTGAACATCCATAATTAATAAGCCAAGTTGAACTTTACCATTTTCCTTGTTATGCTTACCTTGCAAGTGGAAGAAACAATGGTAAGTCCTCCATAATACTTTCCATCTTCGTAAAATTCAATACCTTTTTATTTCCTCACACATATACGATGTGCTTATTATTTGCTTGCTAGGTTTCTCATATTCTCTTATATTTCTAAAACTGGTAGCCATTCTTGGAAAGTAAGATGGTGTTATATGCTTCAGAAGATGGCACAGAGGATGAAGCAATTCCTTCCACTGATGTTGTCCACTTTGTGTTGTCTCAGAACAAGAGAAAGCCAACTGATATGAAGAACATTAGCATCCATGCAAGTACTTCAAGACCAACCAAGTCTCAGCTAGAAGCTCATCTCAAGGCTCAGGAAGCAGGTAATGTGGAACTGTGCTATACCATTGAGGAGTTGTAGAAGGTGAATGAATCTGGCGAAGCAAGAGGCTGAAGTATTTGGAAGACCTACAAGCAATGCGGAAAAAGACCTGAGAAAGAAACAAGAAGAGGCAAATGAATTAATTCAACAAGTGTTGGCTCAGCTGTCCAAACCACAACAGGCAATTTGGTGAATCTATGGAAATTTTTCAGGGATGATTTGAACCTTTTTATGTCTTATTTGAGGATGGTATTTATTTTTCTAGAGTGAAACATTTGTCCTGAAATTTTCCATCAAATTCTATTCTCTGATTGTTTCTTTACGAAATATTTCTATCATGGTTAGACGTTTAAGTGGCGCGCGTAGGCTGGTCAACCGCCATGACGAAGTAGTAACATCATGAAAGTGATGACGTTATCACTTTTTCCTAGACGATACAGGTCCTATATATGTCTCGTGTTGATTGGTCCACGTCTTATCCTACAATTGACCCACGTGTTATCATTTAAATAGACCACATGTCTACTTGTCGGCGGTAGGCTATGACAAAAGGAAATTCTTCATGGCTGGCATGACATCATATACGACGTAATGACGTAAGGAAGCGGCGGTAACATAATCAAGTCATGACGAAAAAATGTCCCGACAGGGATGACATCATTGACAACCCCCATGATGTCATCGAACGTCGCTAACGGCAGCTCGCGGTGCCGTCTGCCAAGTGGCATTGTCCATGACGAAATAAAACGTTACGGCAAGTCGGGCCTGGTCTAGGCCGGTCCCGTTGTCCGCGAAAAAATTTCAGAAATATTACAGACGGTCGTGACGTTTTCAGACGGAATTAACGGCATAGATCTAATTATGACGTGTCGTAGATTCGTCATAGATGACCATTGATGACGGTTTGCCTCTTATCAATGACGAAATCGGAACATCATAGATAGTCCAGACTCTTGTAGTGATGCCAAAATAGCTTTATACCAGGACCATCACGATAGCCGCGTGTGAGAGACGTTTTCCAATGCCAATGGGACCCACCCAGCACGTCTACCTTCTATGATGCCAACTCGTATGGTGTAGGACCCCACCAAACGTGACAAATCGCGGACGGCGACAGCTAATGCTTCCCGCTCCTCTCTCTTCCGCATGAATCCACCGCCAGCTAAGTGTGCTTCCGTTCGCAAGAAATCGCTGCTGGCTACGGATAACGCATCCATCTCAGGCACGGACATGCTCTATGTTGACAGGTCAGTTTCTCGCGGTGCGAGAAAACTCGTACTCCTACAACCTACGTTGCCTGGTCGGTTCTCTGCCGCGATAAACCGCGCACGCCCATGACTTCACATGCCACCTACGTTGCCAGCTCGGCTCTCTGACGAGGTAATCCGTGTACAGAGAGGTTCCAAAACAGAACACATGATCGAAATGGACTCCACGTATACGAGAATACGCGGTCGTATACGGTCCACACTGCCACGTATGTCTGAGGCAGACCCCATGTCCGCAAGATTCCATAGCCGGCATGGGATCACGACGTCACGTCATCTCTCGACGGGCCCTATAACCTAGCGGGTGCGGATCATTGTCACGAAGGGAACACCGCTGCGGATAACAGGGCTCCGTTGCGACGTCGCCGTGTGTCCTTCTCGTCCTCAATCCCATGGTCAAAAGGAATCGATACGACATGGATATCAGTTTGAGCCGAAACAATCTAGCGCTATTATTTACTCCCGATGTTAATGCTATCAACATGTTAAAACAAATGGCTAGCACTTGAACCGGAAGATGTACGGATTAAATTGTTACCTTGCAGATCAGCGGTAGAGGTGCTTCATGAAGTGCTTAACCTGGCGTTTGATGAACAATTGATGACTTTTCACTCCTATGAAACTGGTGGTCAGAACAGAATAAAGGAAATCATGGGGAAAGGTGCTAGACCATGGACTAGTTTCAGTTCACCGTGCGCCGACATGCCGCTGAATGGAAGATTTTTCTAAAAAAAACATCGACTCTAGGTCAACCTTTGGTTTGCCGATGGATACCACCACCTTCTGATACCGTCAAGGCGTCAAGATAAATACTGACACAGCCTTCTATGAGTCCTCGGGTAGTGGGGGATGGGGTGCTATATGTTGCGATAATGCCAATGATATTTGTTTTGCTGTTGATGGATCTTTAAGGAGAATGAAGGATGCCTTCCAAGCTAAGGCGATAGCCCTATCACATGATATTCAAGTTGCAAATCAACTGGGTGTAGGGCGTGTCATTTTTGAAACTGATTGTATCAGCTTGAAGAATGCTATGACGAAAAATCATTATGATCTCGCTCCAATAGGCACTTTGATTAGAGATATGAAATACCACCTGTGTGTGGATTTTATTGAGGCTGCCGTTGTGTATGCACCTCGTTCTTGTAATCATCCCGCACATGAGTTAGCGGCTTTGGGTGTAGGTATAGCTTCTGAAGACCATGTTCTCTGGACAACAAGCTATCCTACTGTTGTAACCCGTCTAGGACCGGTGAACCTACCACGTCTTAATGGAATATCAGTGTTCCATTTCAAAAAAAGAGCTTTTTTTCTATAACTATCCTTGCGAAGATGAAGTGGAAGATAGAAAGTGAACATTTTGTGCATAACTGAATATGTGGTATGTGTAGAGGTGGTGGTGGGGGCAACTCACAATTGTTAAATTTGTGGGTTCAATCCCTGCTAGATGCACGTGAATGAAAACGTTACAAATGTCTATTGGAACCGACTCTCTCTATCCATGGAATCTTATGTATCATCCATACATAATCCATACATAATCCATACATAACGAATTGATCATGATATGGTATATTCATACCATAACATAAGAACAATGAAAACTTGAATTCTTATCGATACTGGAACTCAGAGGATAGGAGGGAAAGTCGATTTATGCATGGAATCAAATATGCAGTATTTATAGAAAAAGTCTTGGTTTATTGTTGGTAAACAATCAATATACTTATAATTGGGGGGTGGGGGTTGGCTCATGGAACCATCTGCTATTATCGGAAATGTATTTTAAAACGGTTAAAACATGTTTTGCTGCAAGTGTACATGTTTGTATCTTTTAAATGTTTTCAAACATTTTCTGAAGAAAAAACTTATGTAGTGTCGTAGGCAAAAAAGATAAAAAAATTCATGAAAAGTTATTTTTTGTTGCACTAGAAATTTTCTTTTTTACACAGGTCGCAAAAAAATTGTCTTTCTCCATGAGATTTTTCCACTTTTTGACCAAATGTAACGTGTTTTTCGAAAATTGGAGCCAAAGTGGATTTCCGTATTTGCAAGGAAAATGCAAACAATTGGATGCTCTCCGTGTAGTATTTATCCATCGGTCAGTTATTCTTTTAATATACAATAGGCTAATTCAATATTTTAAATTATTCATAGTATAATGGATGCAGAAGATAGGTGATTATTTCGCTTTGTGCAATGCAGTCTGAAATGTATAGTTGCCATGAAGTGGAGGTCAAAGTGCTATAAACCTAACTGCTACAGCAGAGCCAAAAGCCTCTCCGTTACTTTTTTTTTTCTTTCCACCTCAGGAACGGTGGCCCTTCTAGTACCACTACTAGATCATGTTGGCGCGCGTTGCCGCGCCCGTCTATTTTTACGATATAATAACATTGGTTTCATCTAATGTGGTGAAATATGGATATATTTTTCTTTTCAATCTATAGTTGCTAAATATTGTGCTAATCCGAACTACCACTATTTAGTTTTGTTTCAGTATTATAATTAGCTCAATAACCGAAAAATTAGGAATCGTTGAAATGATGTCATCAGATTTAGGATAGCGCAGTACATTGCATCCTTGAGTAGGAAATAATCTAGTATGACATCCACATAACAGAGTAGGAATATGTGGATGGCAATTGATCATACAACTTCGAGTTCACATGCATATATTATTGCAGAAAATAAAAGGACATGGCCTAGGTAACTAAGAAATAATAAGCTGTACATAAGTATGGAGTCACTTGGTTAATTAGTGTCCCCTGCTGCTCTTAAAAAGCCATAAGGAAGCAAGGGGTTCTCAGCTCGCCAAAACCTTGTCTACATGTGAATGCTCACTTCTAATCAAAACTAAGCTAGGAACCTGTACATACAGTATTGCTCGCACCACTTCTATACAATTCAGAAATCCCGTATGTGCAGTTTTAGGTTCTTTCTGCAAATTACTGCAACATGAAACACTGGAGTTTGTGTAAGGACACACAACAGTAACATCAGCCAAACAAATTGTTAACACTTTTTATTGAATGGACAGTCAAAGACTTGAAAGCAGTAGGCAAAATATTTAGATAGTCATTTGTCTGAACATCTTAATCTGCACCAGGAAATGATCTTAACACACCACCGATGCTTAGCATCTCAATAAAATTACTAATATTCCAAAGTGTTCATGGCACTAACCTAGGCTCTGATGACACTCCAGCATCACCATCTATAGTAGAGTTGTTTAATCACCATCTATGTTACATGGGTCTGAGATTTGTGAAAGAATGTGCTTACCTGAAGACCCTGCGGGATTGCATTGACTATTCTCAAGCTGAAGTTCATTACCTCTTGATTCATATTCAATTGTAAAGTCGCACCTCGACACTTCATCATCCAAGGAAAGCAAACAAGAACACAATACCATTACACAAAACCCAGCCAAGAGTTTCCAAAAATAAAAGAAATAAAAAGTACCAACATGGAAAATAAAATTAGAGCTTACCATGAACACGGTTAAGAATAGGAGGTCGATGCAACAGATCCTATATAGAGGACATGACAAACCATGTAACTTTACTTTGGATGAATGCTTGTTCATAGTATTGTAATCAACTGAAACATCTCAGATTTGCTGTCATCAATGTTGATGTCCCTCACCGTGTCCATTTTCTGCACAAAACGTGGCACCATTTACATTCAGGCAGCATGCAAATACATAATATTATCAGATACGTTATCCTCCATGGCTCCAGAATCTGATTATGTAAATGTATAAAAAAATTACACACGAATGAGGAGAGCACTTTCCATCTGATACAGACAGATAATACAAATATATAACTGAATTTGAGACAAAAGAACAGAAAATATCGAGAGATACTGGGGGCTAGGGACCTCAATCCGAGCATGGAGTTTAGAGGCTTGAGAAACTGAGAGCATGGAGAAAATTAGAGGCCTGAGAAACAGAGAAAACCAATCTGTAACTCAACTATAATAAATCAAAAAGTAAATATGGGAATTAGGGGGGGAAAATTAGAGGCATGAATACAATCTGCAACTCAGCTGTAATAAATCTAAAATAATTTTTGGAAATTATAAGGAAGAATTGGCAACTCGATTGTACCTGATCATGGAGCAGAAGCGGAGGTAGCAAGACAGCAATCACCGGGGATGTTCATCGTGGTGATGCTCTCGAGGGAAAGGAAACGACGCTCGCATGGAGAGAGGCACCATGGCACCGTTGGCACAACAAAATCCATGTGCTTCCACGGTGGTCCCTGTGACTGTGAGGCCTTGGAGGGAACGTTGATTGGATCCTCAAGCACATCGTCGCCGCCACTTTCATTCGTGCGTCGCGGAGCGGCGAGATGGAATGCGGTGGGAGGAGGGACAACACGGTCGAGACGTTGTAAAGGAAGCCAGCCAATGGTTAGCACAGCGGTGAGCATGCTTGGTGTCCGCGGTCGAGGAGGAGATCAACGTTGTGACCCAGGGGCGGCGCACCTAGGTCCTCTGCTAGGTCACAAGGAACTGAGGGGAGAGGATTTGTGCGCTCGTGCAAGCACGGGGGCAGAGACGCGGAGTCTCTGCCGATTTGGTTGAGGAACACACGGACCAATCACGACCATCAATCTCAAATCAACGGGAGGCCTTTGATTTGTTTTGTAGAGAAGCATCCCCGGGGATATCCATCCCAAGAGCGGCCCACGCGCGTAGAAGAGCTGCATCAGACGGTGTTCAACAGCTGGCTTGAGCAATCTAACGGCAAAAATCATTGATGGCCTAAATGAGCTCCTCTTTGATTCGGTTATAATATCCCTAATATGTTCTAAGCTGCAATTAATACAGGCAAACACCATTTTAGCGAAAATTCACAGCCTTTGATTTTTCTTCCTCTTACACTACTATATACACATAACAACACGGTGACACCACTATTGCATCGGTTTATACCAACGCTTCACTGGATCTCAACGCACCTCTTAACAAGGTTATGGGCTGGATCAGGTGTTTTCTCCCTGCAATGTATTTTAGTCTACTTATTATCCTTGCCAAAGAAAAACATCGTTATACGGTACCCCTGAGAGAATAGTAGCCATCCATTTATCTCGATCTAGTGGATAAAATTAACTGGTACTCCAACTTAACCATCTAGGAGTACCGCCAGCAAAACTCATGGAGTACGTAGATACTGAGAATCTGGAAACATAAATCGGCGGCTCGGAGATAGCGGCTCCGCACACTGAACAGGGACAGCGACTGCTTGCACGCACTTGCGGTCGACGGCGGTGTTGGGAGCTGCTCGGCGTCTACCTCTGCTCTCGATCGACAGCTGCCTGATTGATCTTTATTCTCTCCTCATTTTATTATTGGCTTGCTGAGTGCACGGAAGGCAATCAATTCTAAAGCCAAATTGAATGGTGTCATCAGATCTAGATCACGTTAATCTAACTTTCAGCAGATTCGTCGATTGAATGTGCCAATTCGTCATGCATGAACGGTGGAAATTGATTCGCTTGTTTGTTGATGATCCTTAGTGTACATATGAACTACCGCCAAATTGTCACTAGAGGCGGCATCCACAGCTTCAAATTTTCTCTGGCCATTAGGTTCAAATTTTAACCCTTAAACTGTATGAATGTCTAGAATGCCCCTAGAGACAAGCGGTCAGATTTAATTGGTACTCCCATATAAGTCCGAGGGAGTACCAGGGTACTATAAAAACACTCAAAAATTAACCAATCACACGAACTGGCTAGATAGCAGGTGAAAGGTGATGAACTGAGACCGAAATTAACCAATCACATGAACTAGCTAGATAGCATGTGAAAGCATTAGAAGAAAAAAGGGTCTTTGGTCCAGCACCCAAATGCCATCGGTCCCGGTTCGGTTCCGCAATCAGGACCAATGCCAGGCACCGGTCCCGGTTCATGCCGCCTAGGCATTGGTCCCGGTTCATCTCTAAGCAACGGTCTCGGTTCGTGGCATGAACCGGGACCAATGCCCCCGCGACGCACACGTGGCGCTCTACGGAGCATTGGTCCCGGTTCATGCCACGAACCGGGACCAAAAACCCTCCCCGCGACGCACACGTGGCGCTCTGCGGAGCATTGGTCCCGGTTCATGCCAAGAATCAGGACCAAAAACCCTCTCCTGGCTATAAATAAGCCCAGCCCAACCACTTATTTTTTCTGAAATTTTGTGTGGGAGGTGGATGCTAGATTTTTTTTCTTCACGCTGCACACAAGGTGTTCGACGAAATGTCCGAGCCACACTTAAGTTCGCACAACACGGTATCCTCGGCCAAGGTTAACAAGCTTATCTTCTTTATCTGTAAATGATACAAAAATATTGCATATGTGTCCATGTAGGGTGGTCATTTCACTATTCATGATGTTATTGTAATGGTTAATTATTATGACGCAGATCGATGCGCGGATGCGATGGATGCACGTCGACCGACGCGATTCCGATTTATTGCAGGCCTGCATAAATTTATCGATGTGGCGAAGGCAAACAAAGTGGATAATTTTATGCCTTATCCCTGCGTAGACTGTCAGAACGTGGCGGAGCACTTTGCCCCAAGAATCCTTCAAAGCCATCTGCTTCAGAGAGGTTTCATGCCCGGATATTATTGTTGGTCCATGCACGGAAAAAGAGGGGTTAGGCTTGAAGAAAATGAAGAAGAGGAGGATGATGACAGCTATCCTATGTCCCCTAAAGAATACGGTGATACTGCAATGGAAGATAATGAAGAAGAAGAGGGAGGCGACGATGAAGAAGAACAACGGGCATCAGATGTGCCCCGCTGATGGTCTTGGTTGGGTCATTTCTGATGCAAAGCAACAATGCGATACAGAAAGGGAGAAGCTTAAGTTGGAGGCCATGCAAAAGGATCACAAAAAGTTGTTGTACCCAAGTTGCGAAGATGGCAGCACAAAGCTCGGTACCACACTTGAACTGCTGAAATGGAAGGCAGAGACTGGTTTTTCTGACAAGGGATTTAAGAAGTTACTGAAAATAATGAAGCCGAAGCTTCCAAAGGATAACGAGCTTCCAGAGACAACGTACGAAACAAAGAAGACTATCTGCCCTCTAGGATTAGATGTGGAGAAGATACATGCATGCATTAATGACTGCATCATGTACCGCGGTGAGAAGTACGAGAATATGGATACATGCCTGGTATGCACTGCATGTCGGTACAAGATCAGACAAGAAGACCCTGGTGATGTTGAGGGCGATGACGAGCCCCCCATGAAGAGGGTTCCTGCTAAGGTTATGTGGTATGCTCCTATAATACCACGGTTGAAACGTCTGTTCAGAAACAAAGAGCATGCCAGGTTGTTGCGATGGCACAAAGAAGAGCGTAAGAAAGACGGGAAACTGAGACACCCCGCCAATGGGTCGCAATGGATAAACATCGAGAGAAAGTACTCGAACTTTGTAGGTGACGAGAGGAACTTATGGTTTGGTCTAAGTACAAATGGCATGAATCCTTTTGGGGAGCAGAGCTGCAGTCACAGCACCTGGCCAGTGACTCTATGTATCTACAACCTTCCTCCTTGGTTGTGCATGAAGCGGAAGTTCATTACGATGCCAGTGCTCATCCAAGGACCAAAGCAGCCCGGCAACAACATTGATGTGTACCTAAGGCCATTAGTCGATGAAATTTTGCAGTTGTGGGCAGAACCAGGTGTAATGGTGTGGGATGAGCGTTGTTGTTCGTAACCATCAATGATTGGCCTGCTCTTAGTAACATTTCAGGATAATCAAACAAGGGATACAATGTATGCACGCACTGTTTAGATAAGACTAAAGGTACATATTTGGATAAATGTAAGAAGGTTGTGTACCTAGGGTGTCGTAATTTCTTCCGACCAATCATCAAGTAAGAAAGAAAGGCAAGCATTTCAACGGTGAGGCAGATTACCGGAACAAGCCTAAGCTCCCTAAAGGTGCTGATGTATTTGGTATGGTGAAGGACCTAGAAGTAATCTTTGGAAAGGGTCCTGGTGGTGAATCTATTCCGAAAGACTCCATTACCAGACACACGGCCATGTGGAAGAAGAAATCTATATTTTGGGAGCTTGAGTATTGGAAAGACCTAGAGGTCCGTTCTTCAATCGACGTGATGCACGTGACAAAGAATCTTTGCGTGAACCTGCTAAGCTTCCTGGACGTGTATGGGAAGACAAAAGATACAGCAGAAGCACGGAAGGACCAGCAACATATCAAAGACCCATACAACAAGCATACTGATAAAGGCCATCAATACTTAAGCAGCTACGCTCTTACCAAAGCAGAGAAGGAAATATTTTTTGAATGCCTGAGCAGTATCAAGGTCCCGGCTGGCTTCTCGTCAAATATAAAGGGAATAATAAATGTGGCAGAGAAAAAAATTCCAGAACCTGAAGTCTCATAATTGCCACGTGATTATGACGCAGTTGCTTCCGGTTGCATTGAGGGAGCTTCTACCGGAAAATGTTCGAGTACCCATTGTGAAGCTATGTGTATTCCTCAATGCAATATCTTAGAAGGTAATCGATCGAGAAAGTATGGAAAGGCTACAGAAGGATGTGGTCCAATGTCTTGTCAGTTTTGAGTTGGTGTTCCCCCCATCCTTCTTCAATATTATGACACATCTCTTAGTTCACCTAGTCGAAGAGATTTCCATTCTCGGTCCAGTATTTCTGCACAATATGTTCCCCTTCGAGAGCATCATGGGAGTCTTAAAGAAATATGTTCGCAACCGTGCCAGGCCAGAATGAAGCATCTCCAAGGGCTATGGAACAGAGGAGGTCATTGAGTTCTGTGTAGACTTTCTTCCTGACCTTAAGCCAATTGGTGTTCCTGAATCACGGTATGAGGGGAGACTGAGTGGAAAAGGCACGCTAGAAAGAAAGCAATGATATTTAGGGATGGGCATTCTTTGAATCAAGCACACTACACAGTTCTACAAAGTTCTACCTTCGTGGCTCCGTATATTGAGGAACACATGAATGTTGTACGCTCCAGTTCCCGGGGAAGGATGACTACATGATTAAAGAAAATCACAAGGAGACTTTTGACACTTGGTTGCAATTACATCTCATGACTGACACCACTATGGGAGATCAGATCTACTTGTTGGCCGCGACACCATATGCGACTGTATTGACTTTCCAAGGGTACCAGATAAATGGGAATACATTTTACACGATTTTCCAAGATAAAAAGAGCACCAACCAAAACAGTGGTGTCCGCTTTGATGCAACATGCGAGAATAGGAAAAATGACACATACTATGGTTACATAGATGATATATGGGAACTTGACTATGGACCTACTTTTAAGGTCCCTTTGTTTCGGTGCAGTTGGGTCAACATGAATGGAGAAGGGGTAAAGGTAGACCAGCTGTACGGAATGACAATAGTGGATCTCAAGAATCATGGTTACAGAGACGAACCATTCGTCCTAGCCAATGATGTTTCTCAGGTTTTTTATGTGAAGGACATGTCCTCTAGACCGAAAAAAAGAAAAATAAGGAAACGAATACATCAGACGATGAGCCCAAGCGTCACATAGTTCTTTCAAGGAAAAGCAACATCGCGGGAGTCGAGGACAAGACAGACATGTCAGCAGATTATGATAAGTTTGATGAAATTCTGCCCGTCACCGTGAAAACTAACCCAAGCATCCTGTAAAGCAAAGAAGATGCTCCATGGTTACGGCCTAAGAAGCGATCATAGGCAAGGGATCGACATACGCAACGAATGATTCATACCCTAAACCCTATGTAAATCTATGTAATGTATGAAAACTTTATGTGATTGTAACATCCCAAAATTTTCATCTGAAAACCATCATCATTGCACTCATATCATCATGGCATGTGTTGCATTGCATTTAGATTGTCCCCCACAAATTTGGTGAAGTTTTGAGACAATTTGGAACCCTTTTGCTAAATTCAAAACCTAGGAAAAAAACTAAAAGGAAAAAGAAAAGGGAGAGAAAAAATACAGCAGCAACAGTTTCTGGCCTATTCGGCCCAATCCAGCCCAGCAGCCCACCCAGGCCACCCCTTCCCCCTCCTTCTTTTTCTCACCGCCCCCTGCATGCCCCCTCCCACTTACACCCGGGCCCCACCTCCACGTCAGCCTCCCGCTCATCTTCTTCCACCCAGGCGACGAACTGACCACCTCCCCTCTGCCGTTTCTAAACCCGGTCGAATTCAGGCGTTGCCGTGATTAATTCGCCTCTGCGACCACTCCTTCTTAATACCCTCTCCCTCCTCTTCAGTTTCCCCTTAGTCACCACCCCTAGAGAGCCCCGAGGCTCCCCAATTGCGAGCTCGAATCGCCGTTGTCCGACGCGACTCTGGTGATGATTCCAGTGAGCTCCGACCACTCTGCGCCCACCTCTCTGCCTTATCGTCTTGACTATGTTCTGGCGCATCTTTTAACTCTGGCCGCCCACTTTATCTTGCCCCAGGTCGTCGACTTAATCATCGCTGGTGTCTTCCTCTGCCACCGCCGTCCGTCGATTTTTCCGGTGAGTCTCGGGTTCCCGCCGCCCATTTTTAACCACTACTAGGTAGTACTAGACCGGACGCACCTTCCTAACCCCTCTCTTTGACTGATCGAGCCCCAGATCAACGTCACCGTCTCGGAGACGCGAGCTCTGCCGTCGGTAGAACTCCAGCGAGGAGTCGGGAACGAGGCAAAGCACCCCTCTCTCCACCGCGACCATCACTGACACCACCTCGACCGCGGCAACCTCTGGTATAAGTCCACGGACCCCCTGCCTCTTTAGAATCGCCGGCACACCACCATCCGCCGCGCCGCCGCCGCGCATAGTGAGCCAGCGTCGCCAGTTCTTGGCCACGCGCTGAGCGCCGTCCGATCTGTCACCAGCGGCTAAGATTAGATCGTTAGTCGAACGGGTACGGGCTAATCTAATTCGTCCATTTCCACTTATAATCTAACTGCCTGCAGCGGTTGATCCGACCGAATCGGTATGGGCCATTAGGAAAGCCCCACGTCGGCCAGGGCATCTGTTTAATTAGAAAAATAGACATAATATATATTAAATTTAAAAATTCAATAACTTTTGATCCACAAATCAGAAAAATGCAAATTTGTTGTCTATGGATTCAGAAAAATGAGACCTTTATTCTTGAGGCCTTGTTTCACACTTTTTCTTCTAAAAAATTGGAGTTTTAGGCAGAACCTTTTTAGGAGTATTTTGCTAATAAAAATTACTCCATAAATTGTTTTTAGGTATTTCTTATGCCTTTAGATAGAGTATTTTAGCCTCTGTACTGTAGACTGTAAGTTTTAGAGTTTTGTTCATATCATTGCATTTTGCATGCATTCATATTTTTGTAATGCTATATTGATTGTATTATTGTTGTTGGTTTATTCTTTGTGTAGATTGTGTGGATTGGGAAGTTTGTTGCTATGAGGATTGTACCTATTCCCATAGATACCAAGGCAAGTGATATTTCATCTCATGTCCTATTATTTTCACTATTACACTAGTGTTATTTTTGGTCGATCTTAGCATGGTAGGATTATTTATATGTTACTATGCTATGCTATCCTATAGATTGTATCTTGGTAGTATTTCCTAGTTGAAAGACATCGTATGCTAGAGTGCTTAGCCATGCTATTAGAATTCATGGGTGGAAATTCATATCAAGATAGTATGAAAAGATATTATTTTGTTTGACTAAGAAAACAGCTAATGTTAATGAAACACCTGGGTGGAATGGGACTTGGTTGGATTATGTTGAGTGGTTACTCAGGGGGCATGTCTATGGTCAGCTGGTGTATCATACTTGTGGACGGCCACCCAGGAACAAAGAGATTGGAGACGTTCTTGTCGCGAAGCTTCTAGTGTAGCCACATGGCATATGGGCTCTGCCTTGACAGACTAAGTTGCAAGAACTCAGCCAGACTGACAGAGGGTGGTAGATATGATAGGATGGAACGCGTCCGTGGTGGTCTGAGGGATTGCTTCTGAAAAGTCTCGTCTCTATGCATGTCGAGTCTTGTGGGGAAAGTGCACCACCTCTCGAGAGGGTAAAACTAAGTACTTAGCCATGTCCCCGATTATGGACAATTTCTGAGCGTCAAGACAGTGAAGCAGTTCAATAATCTCTTCATCCCAATTTCTCTAAGTTAAAACTTGTGGGTAAACAAGGGTAGAGGTTCATTGATGTATATCAATGGTACCTTAGTGTTTTGAAAGAGAAAACTTAATCTTCAAAAACTATGAGATAAAACCTTGCTTTTAGCAAAGTGAGCCAAAACCACACTTAGCCATATATTCATGTAGTTGTTGGATTATACTAAGTATCTATGGTATCACTTGCCAATATAATTCCAAATATATTGACCCTTTGTGGGTGTTACTTATTATGTTGCAGGATACACTGATGATGAGTAGGGTTGCGGGTCTATTACTTGACATGTTTGCCTATGGCGCATGAAGAAAAAAGACTCTATTATTATACTATGTCTTGTGAACCTTGAATAATGTTAGCCTTGGGCTAAATGAGTTGTAAGAACTATTATATTCCTGGGCATGCGATGTAATAATGACCTTTGTTTCTATGTACTTCATCTTAAACTGTGGGTGCTAGCATTTCGATCCAGGGACTAGCACTTCAATCACATGGATCTTACCTTATTATGGTGAGATCCTACAGATGGTATCAGAGCGCTGTGTTGCCTGTAGGTTCGTAACCCTAGATTGGATTAGACAAAGGAAAACCCATAGGAAAAATAACTTTATATTCAAAACTTTACACTTGTCTTTTCATCTCGTAAAACTTTTCCTAATTATCCTTTCTCATCTATTTTTGTAGATGTCCACCATCAATGAATCTATCAAGAAGGGACCCCTGATGACTATGACCCTTGAGTGTGAGACGGAATTTCCCAAGGCACTCAAGAACCTCATGATCAGCTTGGGGATGGATGGTGAAGCCGTGTACAAGGGATTTCCTGTGATAGACGAAGGACAAGAGTATTGGTGGGTGCAACTCCATTTATATAAGAACAAGGAGGATGATCCAAAGAGTATGGGATTCTGCATGTTCACCAACTCTAAAATGCACACGTCATTCTTTGACTCTACAAGGAATGCTGCGTGGAAGGCCATTGAGGAACTTGGGGAAAGACTCAAGTATAGAATGCTCAATACTCAAGAGGATCTCAAGGAGGAGAAACAACGTGTCCAAGAATCAAGGGCCATGGTAAAACGACTAAGTAAGGATATCATAGACTTGGCTTTGGAGTTATGCGAGCAAGACAAATAGATTGCTGCTAAGGATGCCCAGATTGCTACCTTGGTTAATAAGGAGTAAGATACTAGTTGGACCACCACACTTGGCGTTTTATCACGTTAGTATTTTGATCATATACCGACCTATGTGGTATGGCAAAAAAAGTTATGTTTGGAACCTTGATTGCTTGAGTTAAATAATGTATTGCTACTTGGTTTGAGGAATGTTTTGTTGGTTGATTTTATCTTTACATATATTGTTACTTGTGTTTTCTTTCTCTAGATTTGTGTTATTACTAATTTTCTCCATGCTATGCAAAAGATGCCAAGTGTTGTCTACAGCACGGCTGAGGATTTCAAGGGAACTCGCTTCGGGACTCACATGTTGGAGCTCGTCCAGGTGCTCGCTCTTCCAATCGCTACCATTCAGGGACTTCAGCTAAGGAAAATTCAGAGGAAGGACTTATGGGGATTCAGAGTTACCCAGCCAGGACGTGAGACAGAGGCCCAAACTAAGGAGATCGCCTTCAAGATACTCCGCGATTACTTAGAGAGGGGCCTCGACGTGGCTATGCTGGAGCTGTTGGGACGCTTATGTGGACGTCACTCTTCCGAGATCAAGATCCACTACTTTCATTTCTTTGGGAGACGCGACGAGGACGGAGAGCCTATTGTGCTGGACGAGGCCACTAAGGAGACTATCAAGCCTGTGCGTCACCACCTCCAGGACTTAGAGAGCCTTATCAGGAGCCTTGATACTGATAGGACTAATGTGATGCTTAGCAACGATGAACTACGAGTCCAACTTAAGGAGAAGGACAAGGCCTTCCAGGAATAGGAGAAGCGAATCAAGGAAATGGAGAAGAAGTTTGAAGACTAGGATAAGAAATTCAAGAACCAAGAGAAGAGGATTCAGGAGAAGAATAAGAAGATTAGAGACTTGGAGGCCGAGTTAGAGCTTGAGGACATTGAGCTGGTGGCGGATCACGAGGTGATAGAGAGGCTGCGCACACAGAAGAGAGATTTACAGGCGAATATCGATGCTTTGTCTACCAGCTTGGAGGAATACAAGGCAGGATTCGCCACAACAGGACTTGCACTAGTGGAGGAGGAAGTCGACATGGAGGAGTAGTGATATCTACCCATCTATCTATTGTTTTATTATCGAGTCGTATAGATCATGCCGACTTGTGGGTGACTAGGCTAGTATGTTTATCTCCGCAAACTCTGTTATTATCGTGATGTTGAACCTGCATGTGCTTGTTTGTTTGAATGTTGTTATTTTATTTGGGGTTATCTATCATTACTTACCCTTATTAAACCACAGATGCCTCCTCGTCGCAACAACGAGGACAACAATGACAATGGCAATGGAATGCAGCAAATGATGGCTGCGCAAACACAGTTGATGCAAATGATGACTCAGTTCATGGCGAACCAGAATCAGAACAACAACAATAACAATAATAACAACCAAAACAATCCACCACCTCTGGATATGCTCACAAGATTTCTAAGGCTAAGACCTGCTAAGTTCTCTGGTACTACTGATCCCATGGTAGCAAATGACTGGCTACACTCTGTGAATAAGGACTTAGTCACAGTTGGATGCACTGATGCAGAAAAGGTCAGATTTGCAGCACACTTACTGGAAGGTCATGCAACAACTTGGTGGGACAATTTCCAAGTTACTCACCCTATTGAAGAAGTAACTTGGGCAATGTTTGAGGATGGATTTCGTACCCCTCACATCTCTTCTAGAATAATGGGGTTAAAGAAAAAGGAGTTTCACAACCTCAAACAACGCCATCACAGTATTTCTGAGTACATCGAAGAGTTCAACAATCTGTCACGTTATGCACCAGATGATGTTGACACTGACGCAAAGAGAAAGGAGAAGTTCCTGGATGGGTTGAATGATGAGATATATATATGCAATTATTTGTTGCTTATGTTCCAACCTATCAATCTCTGTGTAATAAAGCTACCATCTTGGAAAAAAAGATGAAGCAAGTGGAAGGTAGAAATAGGAAGCACCATTTTGATAAGTTTGGATCATGATCACCTCACAAGCATTCTCATGGTGAGGGAAGTGGGAGTTCTAGATTCCACAAGAATGGGAATCATAACAATCATCGTAACAATAACCACCACCACGATGGAAACAATCATCGGGGACACAACAAAGGTGGGGACAGGAATAACCACAATGGTCATGGCCATGGGAATCAAAATGGTCAGAATCGTCACAATCAGCCAGCAAAGAAAGACATCAGTCAGGTGGAATGTTTCAAGTGCAAGAAGACATGGCACTATGCTAATGAATGCCCAGAGAAGAAGACTGATGGGGCTAAGCCGAACCCATTTCAAAAGGGTCATGTGAATCACATCAATGTGGAGGAAATTCAAGAAGGATCTGATGCCGTGATCGGTAAGGTCAAAATTAATTCCTTTCCTGCACTTATCCTTTTCGATACCGGTACATCGCATTCATTCATTTCAAGAACATTTGTAGTCAAAAACAAACTCTCCACTGAAACCATTGGATGTCCCATTAAGGTAAGCTCCCCGGGTGGAGAAATGATAGTAAATTCTAGGTGTCGACAGATAATCCTAGATATTGGAAAGAACAAGTTTCCAGTTAATTTAATAATCATAGAGTCCCAAGGATTAGATGTAATATTAGGGATGGACTGGTTGACACGTTATGAGGGAGTGATTGATTGTGCCAAACGAACTATTATGCTCACCGCCCTAGAAAAGAAAAAGGATCAAGTTCAAGTCTAACTTTGAACCCAAGGGGAGCAAGGTTAATTCTCTTAAGGGGTTACCCTAGACAGAGTACCAATAGTGAAGGAGTACCCGGATATGTTCCCCGAAGAATTACCTGGCATGCCACCTGATAGAGATGTGGAGTTTCTGATAGACCTACTACTAGGAACTGGAACCTATAGCAAAGAGACCTTACAAAATGTCGGTGGACGAGTTAAAAGAACTCAAGAAACAGCTGGGAGAACATTTGAAAAAGGGATTTATCCAACCAAGTTCTTCGTCTTGGGGAGCACCAGTTTTGTTTGTTGAGAAGAAGGACCAAAGTCAAAGACTATGCATAGACTATCGATCACTTAATGAAGTGACCATAAAGAATAAATATCCCCTATCTAGAATTAATGATCTTTTTGATCAGCTAGAGGGAGCATGTGTGTTCTCAAATTGATCTTCGATCAGGATACTTCCAACTAAAGATTAGAGAACATGATATACCAAAGACTGCATTTACCACTAGATATGGGTTATATGAATATACAGTGATGCCGTTTAGATTGACCAATGCACCGGCCTATTTCATGAACATGATGAATATGGTATTTCTTGACAAGTTTGTAGTGGTATTCATCAATGACATATTGGTATATTCCAAGAGCAACGAAGAACATGAAGAACGTCTACGCCTAATTCTGGAGAAACTCAGGGAACACAACTTATATGCCAAATTCAGTAAATGTGAATTCTGGCTGAATGAAGTGGGTTTTCTTGGGCATATAGTATCTGGAAGTGGTATAGCTGATGACCCAGCAAAAGTGGCAGCTGTAACAGAATGGGAACCTCCTAAAACAGTTAAAGAAATCCATAGTTTCCTAGGCCTAGCAGGATACTATTGGAGGTTCATTGAAAATTTCTCAAAGATAGCAAAGTCTATGACTGATCTGCTAAAGAAAGAGAAGAAGTTTGACTGGACAGAAGCATGTGAAGCCAGTTTTCTGGAGTTGAAAAAGAGATTAGTATCAGCACCAGTGTTATGTTTGCCGGATCTTGAGAAAGACTTTCAAGTCTATTGTGATGCATCTCACCAAGGACTGGGAGGTGTACTAATGCAGGAAGGTAGAGTTGTAGCTTATGCATCAAGGCAACTCAAAAATCATGAAGTAAACTATCCTACTCATGACCTCGAATTGGCATTAGTTGTGCATGCTTTAAAAACATGGAGGCATTATCTTATGGGAAAGCGTTGTGAAATGTTCACCGATGATAAGAGTCTAAAATACATTTTCACACAGAAGGAACTCAATATGAGAGAAAGAAGGTGGCTAGAACTTATCAAGGACTAGGACTTAAGTTTGCAATACCATCCGGGAAAGGCAAATGTCGTAGCCGATGCATTAAGCCGCAAGGTTTATGTAAATGGCCTTAACAAAGGAGAATTGCTAGAAGAATTATGTGCCCAATTTAGGGAGTTGAGATTAGAGATAGTGCCTGAGGATACCTTGCATCCTTGGAAGTGCAGCCCACACTGATGAACAGAATCTAAGAAGCTCAAAAGATGGACAAGGAAATAGAAGAGATCAAAAGTAAAATTAGTGAAGGCAAGGCAAAAGGATTTCATGTAGACGAACAAGGAACCTTATGGTATGAAAAACGTATCTGTATTTTGCAGGATCTTGAGCTTAAGAAGTTGATCTTACAAGAAGCTCACAATTCACCATATTCAATTCATCCTGGCAACACCAAGATGTATATGGATGTTAAAGAAAGATTCTGGTGGAATAATTTAAAGAAGGATATAGCAGAGCACATTGCCTTGTGCGACGTGTGTACTCGTGTAAAGGCAGAACATCAGAAATCGGCGGGATTATTACAACCACTGCCTATACCTGATTGGAAATGGGATAAAATCGGTATGGATTTTATCACCGGACTGCCAAGGACTAAATCTGGATACGATTCTATATGGGTTATTGTTGATCGCTTGACAAAAGTGGCTCATTTCATACCAGTGAAAACCACTTACACAAGTGCCAAGCTAGCCAAGATATACATGAATAGAATTGTATGTTTACATGGGGTGCCTAAGATTATCGTGTCAGATAGAGGAACTCAATTCACTTCGCACTTTTGGCGACAACTTCACGAGTCGTTGGGAACTCGACTAGAATTCAGCACCGCGTTTCATCCACAGACTGTTGGGTAGACAGAAAGGACCAATCAGATATTGGAAGATATGTTAAGAGCTTGTGCGTTAGACTATGGATCTAGTTGGGATGAAAGTCTACAATACGCGGAGTTTTCCTACAATAATAGCTATCAATCAAGCATAGAAATGGCCCCATTTGAATTCCTTTATGGAAGGAAGTGTACTACACCATTGTTGTGGAATGGAGTAGGAGTTAGAAATTTGTTCGGACCAGACCTAATCAAGGAGGCCGAAGAGAAAGTCAAGATGGTGAGGGATAGGCTAAAGGTAGCCCAATCTCGACAAAAAAGCTATGCAGATCCAAAACGTAGAGCGGTCACCTATGAGGTTGGTGATAGAGCTTATCTCAGAGTATCACCACTTCGTGGTGTGAAGATATTTGGAATAAAAGGAAAATTAGCACCACGCTATATAGGACCCTTCAAGATTTTGAGCCGCAAAGGAGAAGTGGCATATGAGATAGAATTACCAGAATCTCTGTCAGCAGTTCATAATGTATTTCATGTGAGTCAGCTAAAAAGTGTCACCCAGAGATGGAAGAAACTTCGTTGAAAGACACTATACCGTTAGAGGAAGTTCAGATAGAGAATGATCTCACTTATGAAGAGAAACCTATCAAGATTCTGGAGATAGTAGAAAGAGTTACATGTACCAAGACAATCAAATTCTGCGAAGTGCAGTGGAACCATCACACTAAATCAGAAGCAACGTGGGAGCGAGAGGATGAACTTCGGAGAGATCACCCTCACCTATTTTCTAGCCAACCCGAATCTCGAGGGCGAGATTCATCTTAAGGGGGTTAGATTTGTAACATCCCAAAATTTTCATCTGAAAACCATCATCATTGCAGTCATATCATCATGGCATGTGTTGCATTGCATTTAGATTGTCCCCCAAAAATTTGGTGAGGTTTTGAGGCAATTTGGAACCCTTTTGCTAAATTCAAAACCTAGGAAAAGAAAAACTAAAAGGAAAAAGAAAAGGGAGAGAAAAAATACAGCAGCAGCAGTTTCTGGCCTATTCGGCCCAATCCAGCCCAGCAGCCCACCCGGGCCACCCCTTCCCCCTCCTTATTTTTCTCACCTCCCCCTACACGCCCCTCCCACTTACACCCTGGCCCCACCTCCAAGTCAGCCTCCACCCCATCTTCTTCCACCCAGGCGACGAATTGACCACCTCCCCTTTGCCGTTTCTAAACCCGGTCGAATTCGGGCGTTACCGCGATTAATTCACCCCTGCGACCACTCCTTCTTAATCCCCTCTCCCTCCTCTTCAGTTTCCACTTAGTCACCACCCCAGAGAGCCCCCAGGCTCCCCAATTGCGAGCTCGAACCGCCGCTGTCCGCCGCGACTCCGGCGATGATTCCGGTGAGCTCCGACCACCCCGCGCCCTCCTCTCTGCCTTATGATCTTCACTATGTTCTGGCGCATCTTTTAACTATGGCCGCCCACTTTATCTTGCCCTAGGTCATCGACTCGATCATCGCCGGCGTCTTCCTCTGCCACCGTCGTCCGTCGATTTTTTCGGTGAGTCTCGGGTTCCCGCCGCCCCTTTTTAACCACTACTAGGCAGTACTGGACCAGGCGCACCTTCCAAACCCCTCTCTTTGACTGGTCGATCCCCAGATCAATGTCACCGTCTTGAGGACGCGAGCTCCGTCGTCGGTAGAACTCCAGCGAGGAATCGGGAACGAGGTAGAGCACCCCTCTCTCCACCGCGACCATCACCGACACCACCTCGACCGCGGCAACCTCTGGTATCAGTCCACAGACCCCCTGCCCCTTTAGAATCACCGGCACACTGTTGTCCGCCGCGCCGCCGCCGCCGCGCACAGTGAGCCAGCGCCGCCAGTTCTTGATCGTGTGCTGAGCACCGTCCGATCTATCACCAGCGGCTAAGATTAGATCGTTAGTCGAACGGGTACGGGCTAATCTGATTTGTCAATTGCCACTTAAAATCTAACGGCTCGCAGCGGTCGATCCGACCGAATCGGTATCGGCCAATAGGAAAGCGCCACGTCGGCCAGGGCATCTGTTTAATTAGAAAAATAGATAGAATATGTATTAAACTTAGAAATTCAATAACTTTTGATCCACAGATCAGAAAAATGCAAATTTGCTGTCTATGGATTCAGAAAAATGAGACCTTTATTGTTGAGGCCTTGTTTCACACTTTTGCTTCTGAAAAATTGGAGTTTTAGGCAGAACCTTTTTAGGAGTATTTTGCTCATAAAAATTACTCCATAAATTGTTTTTAGGTATTTCTTATGCCTTTAGATAGAGTATTTTAACCTTTGTACTGTAGACTCTATAAGTTTTAGAGTTTTGTTCATATTATTGCATTTTGAATGCATTCATATTTTTGTAATGCTATATTGATTGTATTATTGTTGTTGGTTTATTCTTTGTGTAGATTGTGTGGATTGTGAAGTTTGTTGCTATGAGGATTGTACCTATTCCCCTAGCTACCAAGGCAAGTGATATTTCATCTCATGTCCTATTATTTTCACTATTACACTAGTGTTATTTTTGGTAGATCTTAGCATGGTAGGATTATTTATATGTTACTATCCTATGCTATCCTAAAGATTATATCTTGGTAGTATTTCCTAGTTGAAAGACATCGTATGCTATAGTGCTTAGCCATGCTATTGGAATTCGTGGGTGGAAATTCATATCAAGATAGTATGGAAATATATTATTTTGTTTGACTAAGAAAACAACTAATGTTAATGAAACACCTGGGTGGAATGGGACTTGGTTGGATTATGTTGAGTGGTTACTCAGGGGCCATGTCTATGGTCAGCTGGTGTATCGTACTTGTGGACGGCCACCTAGGAACAAAGAGATTGGAGACGTTCTTGTCGTGAAGCTTCCAATGCAGCCACATGGAATATGGGCTCTGCCTTGACCGACTAAGTTGCAAGACCTCAGCCAGACAGACAGAGGGTGGTAGATATGATAGGATGGAACGCGTCTGTGGTGGTCTGAGGGATTACTTCTGAAAAGTCTCATCTCGATGCATGTCGAGTCTTGTGGGGAAAGTGCACCACCTCTCGAGAGGGTAAAACTAAGTACTTAGCCGTGTCCCGGTTATGGACAATTTCTGAGCGTCAAGACAGTGAAGCAGTTCAATAATCTCCTCATCCCAATTTATCTAAGTTAAAACTTGTGGGTAAACAAGGGTAGAGGTTCATTGATGTCTATCAATGGTACCTTAGTGTTTTGAAAGAGAAAACTTACTCTTCAAAAACTATGAGATAAAACCTTGCTTTTAGCTAAATCAGCCAAAACCACACTTAGCCATATATTCATGTAGTTGTTGGATTATACTAACTATCTATAGTATCACTTGCCAATACAATTCCAAATGTATTGACCCTTTGTGGCTGTAACTTATTATGTTGCAGGATACTCTGATGATGAGTAGGGTTGTGGGGCTACACTCGACATGTTTGCCCGTGGCGCATGAAGACAAAAGACTCTATTATCATACTATGTCTTGTGAACCTTGAATAATGTTAGCCTTGGGCTAAATGAGTTGTAAGAACTATTATATTCCTGGACATGCGATGTAATAATGACCTTTGTTTCTATGTACTTCATCTTAAACGGTGGGTGCTAGCATTTTGATCTAGGGACTAGCACTGCAATCACAGGGATCTTACCTTATTATGGTGAGATCCTACAGTGATGTATGAAAACTTTATATGAGACCACGCGAAGGTTTCACATTGCTTGGATCATTAAACTTGAAGTGGATCTTTGATGAAATAGCATGTTGTGAACCTATAAATGATTTAAAAAAAATCACAAGCATTATATCATGTACTTGTAGTTCAAATCTGGGCAACCTCCTACCGATTCGACGGGAATTTGTCTTTTTCATGAGGGATGGACGAAAAGGTTCTAGTTACACCGGTTGGGAAATTGTCCATATAAGGTGGTCTAGTATTTTTGAAAAATGAGTTGGTACCAATGCCAAACTTTAATTTGGTCGTTGCTTCACAGAACACCCCGATTTCGGCACCTTAAAAATCAAAATTGGCTTTTTCGTGCATCGAAAAGGAAAACTTCCTCCTGCAACGTCGTAATCCATCCCAATATGCACATGTGTGCACAATATGGGCACATTATCACAAACTATGCCCTGATTCTAGCCATAACATTGGTGGTTTGGCCTAAATGCCACGAAACCTCGAACATGATAGGTCATTTTGTGAAGAATTTTTTATGATGTTTGCAATTTTTCAAGTTCAATATTTTTCCTTGCAACTATGATATATAATATGACACCACGCAAAGGTTTCACATTGTTTGGATCATTTTGAATTTCGTATGCCTGTTTCAAACTATATTCAAAATGGCGGGCATGAAGCTTCTTAGCCCGGGGCTGAGCCTCGCTGAACTTGAAGTGAATCTCTGATGAAATAGTATGTTGTGAACCTACAAATGATTTTTTTTTAAAATTCACAAGCATTATATCATGTACTTGTAGTACAAATCTAGGCAACCTCCAACCGATTCGGCAGGAATTTGTATTTTTCATGAGGGATGGACAGAAACGTTCCAGATACACCGGTTGGGAAATTTTCAATCTAAGGTGGTCTAGTATTTTTGAAAAATGGGTTGGTACCAATGCCAAACTTTAATTTGGTGGTTGCTTCACACAACACCCCGATTTCGGCACCTCATAAATGGAAATTGGCTTTTTCGTGCGTCAAAAATGAAAACTTCCTTCTGCAACATCGTAATCCATCCCAAGATGCACATGTGTGAATAATATGGGCACATTATCACAAACTATGCCTTGATTCTAGCCATAACATTGGTGGTTTGACCTAAATGCATGAAACCTCGAACATGATAGATCATTTTGTGAAGGATTTTTTATGATCTTTGCAATTTTTCAAGTTCAATATTTTTCCTTGGAACTATGACACATAATATGACACCACGCAAAGGTTTCATATTGTTTGGATTATTTTTGAATTTCTTATGCCTGTTTCAAACTATATTCAAAACGACGGGCATGGATCTTCTTAGCCCGAGGCTGAGCCTCGCTGAACTTGAAGTGGATCTCTGATGAAATAGCATGTTGTGAAACTATAAATGATTTTTCAAAAAATTCACAAGCATTATATCATGTACTTGTAGTTCAAATCTGGGCAACCTCCTACCGATTCGGCAGGAATTTGTCTTTTTCATGAGGGATGGACGAAAAGGTTCCAGATACACCGGTTGGGAAATTGCCCATCTAAGGTGGTCTAGTATTTTTGAAAATGGGTTGGTACCAATGCCAAACTTTAATTTGGTGGTTGCTTCACAGAACACCCCAATTTCGGCACCTCATAAATGGAAATTGGCTTTTTGTGCGTCGAAAAGGAAAATTTCCTCCTGCAACATCGTAAGCCATCCCAAGATGCACATGTGTGAAAAATATGGGCACATTATCACAAAATATGCCCTGATTCTAGCCATAACATTGGTGATTTGACCTAAATGCCATGAAACCTCAAACATGATAGGTCATTTTGTGAAGGTTATTTTTATGATGTTTACAATTTTTCAAGTTCAATATTTTTCCTTGCAAATATGACACATAATATGACACCACGCAAAGGTTTCACATTGTTTGGATTATTTTTGAATTTCTTATGCCTATTTCAAACTATATTCAAAACGACGGGCATGGATCTTCTTAGCCCGAGGCTGAGCCTCGCTGAACTTGAAGTGGATCTCTGATGAAATAGCATGTTGTGAACCTATAAATGATTTTAAAAAAAATTCACAAGCATTATATCATGTACTTGTAGTTCAAATCTGGGCAACCTCCTACCGATTCGGCAGGAATTTGTATTTTTCATGAGGGATGGACGGAAAGGTTCCAGATACACAGGTTGGGAAATTGTCCATCTAAGGTGGTCTAGTATTTTTGAAAAATGGGTTGGTACCAATGCCAAACTTTAATTTGGTGGTTGCTTCACAGAACACCCCGATTTCGGCACCTCATAAATGGAAATTGTCTTTTTCGTGCGTCAAAAAGGAAAACTTCCTCCTGCAACATTGTAAGCCATCCCAAGATGCACATGTGTAAATAATATGGGCACATTATCACAAACTATGCCTTGATTCTAGTCATAACATTGGTGGTTTGACCTAAATGCATGAAACCTCGAACATGATAGATCATTTTGTGAAGGATTTTTTATGATTTTTGCAATTTTTCAAGTTCAATATTTTTCCTTGCAACTATGACACATAATATGACTCCACCCAAAGGTTTCATATTTTTTGGATTATTTTTGAATTTCTTATGCCTGTTTCAAACTATATTCAAAACGACGGGCATAGATCTTCTTAGCCCGAGGCTGAGCCTCGCTGAACTTGAAGTGGATCTCTGAGGAAATAGCATGTTGTGAACCTATAAATGATTTTTCAAAAAATTCACAAGCATTATATCATGTACTTGTAGTTCAAATCTGGGCAACCTCCTACCGATTCGGCAGGAATTTGTCTTTTTCATGAGGGATGGACGGAAAGGTTCCAGATACACCGGTTGGGAAATTGTCCATCTAAGGTGGTCTAGTATTTTTGAAAATGGGTTGGTACCAATGCCAAACTTTAATTTGGTGGTTGCTTCATAGAACGCCCCGATTTCGGCATCTCATAAATGGAAATTGGCTTTTTGTGCGTCGAAAAGGAAAACTTCCTCCTACAACATCGTAAGCCATCCCAAGATGCACATGTGTGAAAAATATGGGCACATTATCACAAAATATGCCCTGATTCTAGCCATAACATTGGTGATTTGACCTAAATGCCATGAAACCTCAAACATGATAGGTCATTTTGTGAAGGTTATTTTTATGATGTTTACAATTTTTCAAGTTCAATATTTTTCCTTGCAACTATGACACATAATATGACACCACGCGAATGTTTCACATTGTTTGGATTATTTTTGAATTTCTTATGCCCGTTTCAAACTATATTCAAAACGGCGGGCATGAAGCTTCTCAACCCGAGGCTGAGCCTCGCTTAACTTGAAGTGAATCTCTGATGAAATAGTATGTTGTGAACGTACAAATGATTTTTTTTAAAATTCACAAGCATTATATCATGTACTTGTAGTTCAAATCTGGGCAACCTCCTACCGATTCGGCAGGAATTTGTATTTTTCATGAGGGATGGACAGAAACGTTCCAGATACACCGGTTGGGAAATTTTCCATCTAAGGTGGTCTAGTAGTTTTGAAAAATGGGTTGGTACCAATGCCAAACTTTAATTTGGTGGTTGCTTCACAGAACACCCCGATTTCGGCACCTCAAAAATGGAAATTGGTTTTTTCGTGCGTTGAAAAGGAAAACTTCCTCCTACAACATCATAAGCCATCCTAAGATGCATATGTGTGAACAATGCGGGCACATTATCACAAACTATGCCCTGATTCTAGCCATAACATTGGTGGTTTGACCTAAATGCCATGAAACCACGAACCTGATAGGTCATTTTGTGAAGGATTTTTTATGATGTTTGCAATTTTTCAAGTTCAATATTTTTCCTTGCAACTATGACCAATAATATGACACCATGCAAAGATTTCACATTGTTTGGATCATCTTTGAATTTCTTATGCCTGTTTCAAACTATATTCAAAACGACGGGCATGGATCTTCTTAGCCCGAGGGTGAGCCTCGCTTAACTTGAAGTGGATCTCTGATGAAATAGCATGTTGTGAAACTATAACTGATTTTAAAAAAAATTCACAAGCATTATATCATGTACTTGTAGTTCAAATCTGGGCAATCTCCTACCGATTCGGCGGGAATTTGTCTTTTTCATGAGCGATGGATGGAAAGGTTCCAGATACACTGGTTGGGAAATTGTCCATCTAAGGTGGTCTAGTATTTTTGAAAAATGGGTTGGTACCAATGCCAAACTTTAATTTTGGTGGTTGCTTCACATAACACCCCGATTTCGGTACCTCAAAAATGGAAATTGGCTTTTCCAAGCGTCGAAAAGGAAAACTTCCTCCTGCAGCATCGTAAGCCAACCCAATATGCACATGCGTGCACAGTATGGGCACATTATCACAAACTATGCCCTATTTCAAGCCATAACATTGGTGGTTTGACCTAAATGCCATGAAACCTCGAACATGATAGGTCATTTTGTGAAGGATTTTTTATGAAGTTTGCATTTTTTTTCAAGTTCAATATTTTTCCTTGCAATTATGACACATAATATGACACCACGCGAAGGTTACACATTGTTTGGATCATTTATGAATTTCTTATGCCCGTTTCAAACTATATTCAAACGGCAGGCATGAAGCTTCTTAGCCTGGGGCTGAGCCTCGCTGAACTTTAAGTGGATCTCTGATGAAATAGCATGTTGTGAACCTATAAATGATTTTAAAAAAATTCACAAGCATTATATCATGTACTTGTAGTTCAAATCTAGGCAACCTCCTACCGATTCGGCAGGAATTTGTCTTTTTCATGAGGGATGGACGGAAAGGTTCCAGATACACCGGTTGGGAAATTTTCCATCTAAGGTGGTCTAGTATTTTTGAAAAATGGGTTGGTACCAATGCCAAACTTTAATTTGGTGGTTGCTTCACAGAACACCCCGATTTCGGCACCTCATAAATGGAAATTGGCTTTTTCATGCGTCGAGAAGGAAAACTTCCTCCTGCAACATCGTAAGCCATCCCAAGATGCTTATTTGTGAATAATATGGGCACATTATCACAAACTATGCCCTGAATCTAGCCATAACATTGGTGGTTTGACCTAAATGCATGAAACCTCGAACATGATAGATCATTTTGTGAAGGATTTTTTATGATTTTTGCAATTTTTCAAGTTCAATATTTTTCCTTGCAACTATGACACATAATATGACACCACGCAAAGGTTTCACATTGTTTGGATTATTTTTGAATTTGTTATGCCTATTTCAAACAATATTCAAAACGACGGGCATGGATCTTCTTAGCCCGAGGCCGAGCCTCGCTGAACTTAAAGTGGATCTCTGATGAAATACCATGTTGTGAACCTATAAATAATTTTAAAACAATTCACAAGCATTATATCATGTACTTGTAGTTCAAATATGGGCAACCTCCTACCGATTCGGCCGGAATTTGTCTTTTTCATGAGGGATGGACGGAAAGGTTCCAGATACACAGGTTGGGAAATTGTCCATCTAAGGTGGTCTAGTATTTTTGAAAATGGGTTGGTACCAATGCCAAATTTAATTTGGTGGTTGCTTCACAGAACACCCTGATTTCGGCACCTCATAAATGGAAATTGGCTTTTTCGTGCGTCGAAAAGGAAAACTTCCTTCTGCAACATCGTAATCCATCCCAAGATGCACATGTGTGAATAATATGGGCACATTATCACAAACTATGCCTTGATTCTAGCCATAACATTGGTGGTTTGACCTAAATGCATGAAACCTCAAACATGATAGATCATTTTGTGAAGGATTTTTTATGATCTTTGCAATTTTTCAAGTTCAATATTTTTCCTTGCAACTATGACACATAATATGACACCACGCAAAGGTTTCATATTGTTTGGATTATTTTTGAATTTCTTATGCCTGTTTCAAACTATATTCAAAACGACGGGCATGGATCTTCTTAGCCCGAGGCTGAGCCTCGCTGAACTTGAAGTGGATCTCTGATGAAATAGCATGTTGTGAACCTATAAATGATTTTTCAAAAAATTCACAAGCATTATATCATGTACTTGTAGTTCAAATCTGGGCAACCTCCTACCGATTCGGCAGGAATTTGTCTTTTTCATGAGGGATGGACGGAAAGGTTCTAGATACACCGGTTGGGAAATTGTCCATCTAAGGTGGTCTAGTATTTTTGAAAATGGGTTGGTACCAATGCCAAACTTTAATTTGGTGGTTGCTTCACAGAACACCCCGATTTCGGCACCTCATAAATGGAAATTGGCTTTTTGTGCGTCGAAAAGGAAAATTTCCTCCTGCAACATCGTAAGCCATCCCAAGATGCACATGTGTGAAAAATATGGGCACATTATCACAAAATATGCCCTGATTCTAGCCATAACATTGGTGATTTGACCTAAATGCCATGAAACCTCAAACATGATAGGTCATTTTGTGAAGGTTATTTTTATGATGTTTACAATTTTTCAAGTTCAATATTTTTCCTTGCAAATATGACACATAATATGACACCACGCAAAGGTTTCACATTGTTTGGATTATTTTTGAATTTCTTATGCCTATTTCAAACTATACTCAAAACGACGGGCATGGATCTTCTTAGCCCGAGGCTGAGCCTCGCTGAACTTGAAGTGGATCTCTGATGAAATAGCATGTTGTGAACCTATAAATGATTTTTAAAAAAATTCACAAGCATTATATCATGTACTTGTAGTTCCAATCTGGGCAACCTCCTACCGATTCGGCAGGAATTTGTATTTTTCATGAGGGATGGACGGAAAGGTTCCAGATACACAGGTTGGGAAATTGTCCATCTAAGGTGGTCTAGTATTTTTGAAAAATGGGTTGGTACCAATGCCAAACTTTAATTTGGTGGTTGCTTCACAGAACACCCCGACTTCGGCACCTCATAAATGGAAATTGGCTTTTTCGTGCTTCGAAAAGGAAAACTTCCTTCTGCAACATCGTAATCCATCCCAAGATGCACATGTGTGAATAATATGGGCACATTATCACAAACTATGCCTTGATTCTAGCCATAACATTGGTGGTTTGACCTAAATGCATGAAACCTCGAACATGATAGATCATTTGGTGAAGGATTTTTTATGATTTTTGCAATTTTTCAAGTTCAATATTTTTCCTTGCAACTATGACACATAATATGACACCACGCAAAGGTTTCATATTGTTTGGATTATTTTTGAATTACTTATGCCTGTTTCAAACTATATTCAAAACGACGGGCATGGATCTTCTTAGCCCGAGGCTGAGCCTCGCTGAACTTGAAGTGGATCTCTGATGAAATAGCATGTTGTGAACCTATAAATGATTTTTCAAAAAATTCACAAGCATTATATCATGTACTTGTAGTTCAAATCTGGGCAACCTCCTACCGATTCGGCGGGAATTAGTCTTTTTCATGAGGGATGGACGGAAAGGTTCCAAATACACCGGTTGGGAAATTGTCCATCTAAGGTGGTCTAGTATTTTTGAAAATGGGATGGTACCAATGCCAAACTTTAATTTGGTGGTTGCTTCATAGAACACCCCGATTTCGGCACCTCATAAATGGAAATTGGCTTTTTGTGCTTCGAAAACGAAAATTTCCTCCTGCAACATCGTAAGCCATCCCAAGATGCACATGTGTGAAAAATATGGGCCCATTATCACAAAATATGCCCTGATTCTAGCCATAACATTGGTGATTTGACCAAAATGCCATGAAACCTCAAACATGATAGGTCATTTTGTGAAGGTTATTTTTATGATGTTTACAATTTTTCAAGTTCAATATTTTTCCTTGCAACTATGACACATAATATGACAGCACGCAAATGTTTCACATTGTTTGGATTATTTTTGAATTTCTTATGCCTATTTCAAACTATATTCAAAACGACAGGCATGGATCTTCTTAGCCCGAGGCTGAGCCTCGCTGAACTTGAAGTGGATCTCTGATGAAAGAGCATGTTGTGAACCTATAAATGATTTTTCAAAAAATTCACAAGCATTATATCATGTACTTGTAGTTCAAATATGGGCAACCTCCTACCGATTCGGCAGGAATTTGTCTTTTTCATGAGGGATGGACGGAAAGGTTCCAGATACACTGGTTGGGAAATTGTCCATCTAAGGTGGTCTAGTATTTTTGAAAAATGGGTTGGTACCAATCCCAAACTTTAATTTGGTGGTTGCTTCACAGAACACCCCGATTTCGGCACCTCATAAATGGAAATTGGCTTTTTGTGCGTCGAAAAGGAAAACTTCCTCCTGCAACATCGTAAGCCATCCCAAGATGCACATGTGTGAAAAATATGGGCACATTATCACAAAATATGCCCTGATTCTAGCCATAACATTGGTGATTTGACCTAAATGCCATGAAACCTCAAACATGATAGGTCATTTTGTGAAGGTTATTTTTATGATGTTTACAATTTTTCAAGTTCAATATTTTTCCTTGCAACTATGACACATAATATGACACCTCGCAAAGGTTTCACATTGTTTGGATTATTTTTGAATTTCTTATGCCCGTTTCAAACTATATTCAAAACGGCAGGCATGAAGCTTGTCAACCCGAGGCTGAGCCTCGCTGAACTTGAAGTGGATCTCTGGTAAAATAGCTTGTTGTGAACCTATAAATGATTTTAAAAAAATTCACAAGCATTATATCATGTACTTGTAGTTCAAATCTGGGCAACCGCCTACCGATTCGGCATGAAGTTGTCTTTTTCATGAGGGATGGACGAAAAGGTTCCAGATACACCGGTTGAGAAATTATCCATCTAAGGTGGTCTAGTATTTTTGAAAAATGGATTGGTACCAATGCCAAACTTTAATTTGGTGGTTGCTTCACAGAACACCCCGATTTCGGCACCTCAAAAATGGAAATTGGCTTTTTCGTGCGTCGAAAATGAAAACTTCTCCTGCAACATCGTAAGCCATCCCAAGATGCACATGTGTGCATAATATGGGCACATTATCACAAACTATGCCCTGATTCTAGCCATAACATTGGTGGTTTGACCTAAATGCCATGAAACCTCAAACATGATAGGTCATTTTATGAAGGATTTTTTATGATGTTTGCAATTTTTCAAGTTCAATATTTTCCTTGCAACTATGACACATAATATAACACCACGCGAAGGTTTCACGTTGTTTGGCTAGTTTTTGAATTTTTATGCCTGATTCCTAGCCCGGCTTCTTAGTTAATGAAATATGCAAAAAAAATAGTTAATGAATTTTTAATTGAAAATGGCATAAATGTTAGTAATTTGAAAAGGTGGAATAATTCTTTTATAATTCAGAAAAAGGTTTTGAACACCCCGTTTTCCCGCCGTTTCTTTCTTAGTTAAAATTGTTAATAGTTTGTATAGTTATAATAATTATTTTTTAAAACAAAAAATGATTTGGTATTAGTTATTTAAATAGATGCACTTTCCTGTTGAAAGTTTATCCAATTTCCAAATTATACAATAAATATTTGTTAATGCAATTTTAATTGAAAACAGTAAAATTGTATAGTTTAAAAAATATTTGAAAACATAAAATTGTTTTTGATTAGTTATTTAAATTGAAGCACTTTTCCTGTTGAAAGTTTTTTCAAATTCCAAATTATGCAATAAATATTTGTTAATGCAATTTTAAGTGAAAATAGTAAACGCTGGGTGCGCGCGCTGCACGTGGCGGCCCAGCAACGCTCCCCGCCCAGTCCTTTGGTCCCAATTCATCCCACCAACCGGGACCAAAGGCTCAACGGTCCCAGTTGGTGCGATGAACCGTTATCATAGGCCATGGGTGCACGCGCTGCACGTGGCGGCCTAGCAACGCTCCTCGCCCGGACCTTTGGTCCTGGTTCGTCCCACCAACCGGGACCAAAGGCTCAATGGTCTCGGTTGGTGCAATGAACCGAGATCAAAGGCATGTACTACGTAACTGTTGCCCCTCATTCTTCTTTCCCATCCACTTCACTCGCAAAACGCCTAAGGAAAATCACGCGCGGAGCAGAACGACGTCGTCAGACTGCCAGATTTTTGAGCCGCCGTCGCCCTTTTCGCCGCCGATCCCGCGCCGCTCCACCTCCGATGCCGTCGCCCCTGCACCTGCCCCTGCCCGCACCGCCCCCCGCCAGCGCTGCTGCCACCCGCCACGGTGCCCAAGGAGGAGGAGGAGGCCCGCGTCGCCCGAGCCCGCGCCGCCCAAGCCCGCCGCCTCTGACGCGCCACCTGAGCCCGACGCCAACACCTGCGCCATAAAGGTTTTTTTAAATGTTTTCTGTAATTGTTTAATTAACTGAAAATGCTCACAGGTGGGTCCAGCAGGTCAGATTTTTATTCTTTTTGGAAATGTTTTCTGAAATTAATAAAAGTATGACATGTGGGGCCAGATGAAAAATAATTTTAATAATTCAAAAAATGTTTATTTACTTAAAAATTATTTAAAAAGCATTAAAGTTGGGGAAAATCATAACCAATTCATTTTAAATCATAAAAATGTGTATGATGTATAAAAGTGTTCAGAAAAATAAGCTCTATCATTCAAAAATGTAAGCATTCATATTCATTCAACTTTGAACCTTACTTTACATAGAGGAACAATGACACCCCCTAAGTTGCGAACTCCTCCCGACGCTGAAATTTTAGGTTTTGACATATCGGCATATCGCGGCCCATGTTGTGAACTCCTCCCGACGCCGCGCCACCTCTCAAAAAGAAGGAAAATATTGCATTGTATTCTTCTATAGAACTATTGCATTTTAGAAAATAAGTGCATAGTGTTTTATATTATTTTCATTATAGTAACTTGCAAATCTTAATTTGCAGATACTATGGATCCAACACACCAAGATACTATGAATCCAGAACATCAGGAAAACATCCTCCACGGAATGATCTACGAAAATGAATTTATCGATGTCGATGTCACCAAGAAGTTTCTGAACGAATCCGGTGAGGGAGATGAGTCTCTCAACCGAGAAGACCGATCCGGTGAGGTACAAGATGAAGCCTGGGATGGGGAAGAAGCCGACGAGGGAGAAGGCGACGGCTTCGGCGGAACCTTAAATCTCGCAAACTCCGGCGAGGTGTATATATGTATTTTTGTAATTAAAATGCAGCTGTCTATATATACATGCATATATTAACACTCTTTCTTCTTTTAGCCCTTCTGATCGAGTGTTGGCTCCGTAGCATAGAAAAACAAAATTCCCTATGGTGTGAACTACACGCCAAGATCTATCTACTAGGTACAAAGCAACGGGTGGACATACATCCAACGAGAACTTACCCTCGAAGACAACGAGTTTTGTTAACGAGTAGGAACTCGTGGTTGATGTAGTCGTACACTTGCCGATCTCAAGATCGTGAGGAAGTCCGAGCGCCGCAACTCATCAGCGCATCCGTACTCGCACACACGTCCAAGCCACCGGACAATCTCCACCTCCTCGCTCCAGCGATCCAGCGGAAGCACCAACTCCTTCCAAACGAAATGCCACCGGGAACATGTATCTCGCTAATCCAAGACCATGGGGGAATAATTCTAGAGGGGGAGAGAGATCCTTCACAAGGAGGTGTGTGGAAGGAGGGAGGGGTGGCCTTTTATAGGAGGAGGGGGTGCCCCTCCACCATGTCCGGCGCCCAAGGGGTGCCCCTTCACCTCCTCCATTCATGTGGTGGTAACCCCTCCACATTAAAATGCCTCTTCACATTTCCTTTTAAAGTCTCCACTTTAAATGCATTAAATTTCTCCAAATTTAATGCTCTCTCATTTAATAAAACTCTTTTATTATTTTTATTCAGAATTTTGCAAATTACTTTAATTAACAAACATTCACATATAACCCCTTGCAATATTTCAATATCACATGCAGAACCACTTTCTGCAATTTCACCCGAAACAATTTCCGGTTTCTATCAAAACAATTCCTGCGCTTTGCAATTCTTTCATCTGAAACATATGTGCTCCAAAATGGTGTCCGGTAACTCTTAAGTGTGTCACCCTACGGTTCGCGAATAATGCAGACATGACCGAGACCCCTCTCCGATCAATAATCAGCAGCGGGACCTGGAGATCCGTACTGACTCCTACAGATTCAACGATGACTTCTGTGATCGTGAGAACCTTTAACGCTAGTAACTAAATCCCTTTGTCTCGCGATATATTACATGTCTGAGATTCGATCATTGGTATCTCCATACCTAGTTTGATCTCGTTACCGACATGCACTCTTTTCTCGTTCCTGTGATATAACATTCTAGTGATCACATCACTTGTTTGCAAGCTATCTCAATGTGATATCACCAAGAGGGCCTAGAGTATATCTATCCGTCATCGGAATTGACAAATTCCACTCTTGATCCATGAGCCTCAACATAACACCTTCGTAGTACTGAACCCATCTTTATAGTCACCCTGTTACGGTGTGACATTTGATGTTATCAAGATACTCTTCAGGTGTTAGAAATTAACATGATCTCATGGTCTAAGGATAAAGATTACTTCGTATGATGTTATAGCATTATAAACATAATGACTTTGATCGTAATGCTATACTTCGGATGAATGTTCATCACATTATTCAACTAATGTTGTGACCTTGTTATTAACAACATCCAATGTCCATGATCAGGAAACCTTGATCATCTTGTTAATCAACAAGCTAGTCTATAAGAGAGGCATAACTAGAAACCCTTTTTGTTTATTAAACACACATGTATTGACGTTTCCGATCAATAAAATTATAGCATGCAAAATAAACATTGATCATAAACATGGAATAAGATAATAACCTCTTTATTATTGCCTCTCGGGCATATTCCCTTCATCGAGAACTTCTTTCGTAAGAACGAAAAGAGGCCCAACAAAAAAGTTGGATGACACTGTGAGGTATAGGATCGAAGTGGTCAGTGTAGACGGCGAACCACAAACTCACAACGATGTCGCAAAAAAAATTGTCAAGCAATGCGGAGTTCTTCTGAGGGACTACATCCTGATCACCGTTCAAAAATGGAATCGGCCAAACGATGGTGGAGTCCCGTATGTCGGTGACATCGCCAAAGATAAGCTTTTTACCAAGCTCATGATTAATTTCCTCCTGCCAAGGCCAGATGTGAATCCAGATGAGGAGGAGGGAGCAAAAGATGAGCTTGTGCAAAGAGTCAAGAAGTTTGCTCTCATCAAGATGGCCGAGGCATTCAAGAACCGGAAAAGAAGAAACTGTACAGTAACTTTGTCAAGGTAGAGAAGACTTCGGATTTTAATCAAGGCGGCTATGCTAAGTTAAGACACGAGTGGGGTGATTTTGTGAAGTACAAGACATCGGAGAAGGCTTTGGGAAGGTCTAGAATAAATACGGAGAACGCTGCTAAGAAACTGTACCATCATAATATGGGGCATGCTGGCTATGCCGGTTGCATGCCTAAGTGGGATGCACTTGAGGTCAATTATATTGTTGCCGGGATCAGACCAGAGCCCACAACATTGACACCACGTGCGAGAAACTGGTTTTACAGCCATGGGGGCACGTTGGACGAAGAAGGGAGGGCAATATATAATCAGAAACACAAAGATCATCCCCTACTGCCCATCGACGATATTAGAAATGCAGTAGATGATGTTGCAACGGGACGGTTTGTTCTCGATAGAGAGAACGACAAGCTCACACGCGCCCTTAAAAATCCTGAACACAAAAGACGAGCACGAGGCACACCAGGCTCCAAGTCCTAGAATGTTGCCTTCCCCGCGGAGATGAAGAGATATCCCGATAAAAGCCATCAAAGGAGAAAGAAAAGGGAGGCAGCTGAGAAAGCGTCTGCTCTAGACCGGCTGCGTAATGTAGAAGAAGCATTAAAGCGGCACCAACATCAAGTCGACATACTTACCTAGCAAGGTATTAGCGGCCAATCTCAGCGGCACGAGGTAGAAGCTGCATTCGATGGTACCGGCGCCCTATCGAATAAGAAAAGCAGCGTCACTTCCACGCAGCTCCAGGAGGTTGATAATGATGCACTGACGATGGCTCCTCCTAAACGCTATGTAGTGGATGATATCATGGAGAGCACAGCTTGTGAGCTAAATGTGCAAGTTATGAACTTAAGGGTGACGGCGGTGGTCGGCATGGCCGTACCAATTGTGCCTAACCCAACTTGGCATTGCAAACCGGTTCCAAAAGGGTATGTTGTCGTCATAGTGGATGATGTGAAGCAAGATTTTGAGGAGCTGAAGCTGGACCACCCTGCAGGGGAAGATATGGAGCTGACTGAACTAGGAGAAGCCAAAGGGGAACTATTGTATGGCCAAAGGAGCACATCGTGCTTCCAAATTATGTGCCGCCAAGGCTACCTACTTCTCAGAGCAGCAATCCAGCTTCGCTGCCACCTCACCATTCACCAGCGCAACCGTCGCCTTCACTGCCTCACCACTCAACGCAGCCGTCTCCACCACCGCCTCGGCCGTCTCCGTCCCCTGAGTCTCAGAGACAAAAGCGGAAGTATACTAAGAGGGGCAGCACCAGCAGCAGTAGCAAGAGCATGTTCCGATCACCGAAACGTAAGCTATCGCCCCTCCCAAGAGTACCTCATACAAATATGAAGAAGCTACCTTGCGAGAAGACATATGAGGAAATTGCTGTGGCCGCAGATGCCCATTATGAAAAGTGGAAGATTGACATGGCTAACAAGAAAAAGCCGATAGAGCCATTCTTCCTGGTCACCGCAGAAGATAAAGCCAAAGCAGCCGCGCTTAAGATTCAGCTTCACCAACCCATAGCGCTCACATCAGACTATAATCGCTCTATTACCAAGTCGGCTCAGGAAAAAGAGCGGAGAGTCGGGAAAGAAGTTGCCCAGCTCGGACAACAGAAAAATCAATCGATCGAACCGCTCAAAGTGTATGATACCAATGGAGAGCCTAGGAGCGGCATGATCCGAACATTGATGCGGAGTTTATTCAACTGTACAGAGAAAAGGCCAAATTATATGGACTGTCTATTACTGAGTACATGAGCCGTATGGATGAGTTCGAGGGGTACCAACAAATAGCATACGTATACTAGTACGGGGCTCCTCTCGTCAAACTCGAGTTAGTCAAAGATCTACCAACAAAACTGCAAAAATTGCATAAGTGGTACATGCAAGCCTCTTCTGAATCCAAAAACTGGATCTATGCTGGATATAAACACCACCATTACGATCATGTAGATGGTTTTCTACTGATTCTTTTAGAATTATTTCAGTTTTAACAACGAGACGCCCTCGACAAAACTATCGTCAGTGCCTATTGTTTGTAACTATTATTAATTTCTATAATTAAGTCTTTCTAGCTCAGCTCATTCCTTGCTTGTATAATCTCACTCATCACTATACTAATTATATATGCAGAATGAAGATTCTCGAATGCAACAAAGGACAAATCTATGACCTTTGGTTTGTTGACTGCAATTTCGTTCATTAAGTTACTCTAAAAACAAAACCCAAAGAGACAGAGGATAACTTAGTACAAGCGTTGACGTATTTCGGTAATATAAGGGAAATACTATTTCCTTACAACGCTGAGTGAGTGTTACTGTCTTGTACACATTCTATTTTCGTTTACTCGATGTTAAGCGTATAATTGACTCGTGTTATATTCTGTTAGTGTGTCCAGCTTCCACTATATTCTGTTAATCATTGTTGTTGACCAAGGAGTAGTAAAAGTCATGGACTCGAAACACACACCTTTAGAAAAGTGGGCGAACATGAAGGAATGCCTCCAGAAGGCTTGGAAATGGTTCACCGCCAACACTAGGGTGTTTGGAAGCCAGAGCTTACATTTCAACCATTGACTGTAAGTACTACTTGTTAGATCCACGCATCTGTTTGATTCTAGTTTCAATACCATTATCATGCTTGATTATTATTTTGATTGAACTCCGTTCTCGTAAAGTGCTTGAGGTAGGAAGCCGGGAATAACTTATGTGGATACTATGTCTGCGAGTTGATTCGCTAGACGACCAAAGAGAAGGGCGCAGACCAGAACATCAAAAAAATTGAAGTACGATAAACAATAATCACAACTTTATTTTATTACCACCAATTGTGTTTAGTTCCATTCATATATATTGATCCCCTTCTTTAAGTTAGATCAAACGGATGCGGGACAGTCTTGTATCACAAGAACGCGTGCAAGCAATTCAAGAGGAAATTGCCGGATTCTTATTAGAACATGTCATAAATCCGAAAGGAGAATACTATTACCCGATTCATTTGGAAGGGTGAAGTGTAAAAAAGAAGATGTAAATTAGATCAAATTCGTGTGAGTACCGTTTGTAATTAATATGTTTCGACCAAGCACGACGGATGAGACGGTGTATAATATATTTGTGACCATGATGTGTAATATATATATCGTGATTTCATTATTGATGTATATATGTAGTACCACTAAATTGAATACAAAACACCAAATACATAAATGAAAAAAAACACAAAACCCTGCCGCGGTACAAAAATAGCCCGAAATGCAGAGACCAACGATCCCGGTTCGTGCCACGAACCGGGACCAATGATCCACCCCCCTCGTTGCACGCGCGTCCACGTGGAGACCCATTGGTCCCGGTTCGTGCCACGAACCGGAACCAATGATCCACCCCCCTCGTTGCGCGCGTGCCCACGTGGACACCCGTTGGTCCCGGTTCGTGTCTGAACCAGGACCAGCATTGGTCCCGAGTGATTGGTCCCGGTTCAAAAACCGGGACCAATGGCCCTTATGAACCAGGACCAAAGGGGTGGTTTTGCAGTAGTGAAGGTGATGAACTGAGACCGAGCAAGAGCTGGTTATGTGAGCACTCCATCGTGCACTCAGTCTCTACTTGTAGTGTGGAGTTCTTTAGTTTGTGGCATTCATGTTTCTTTAGGCTACCTCAACCGCTTTGTTTGCCAGGACCATGTATTCGATCCATTTATATCTTAAGAAAAAGTAGACCCCCATGCCCTTTGAACTTCTTCATTGCTGAATAAGACCACCTAGTATTTTTTTGGAGCGCCCCGAGTAATTAACGAGTCTGGGAGGACCGGATCAAAAGAGGGCGGGGTGCAGGTGCGATGCAGGTGCTGATGATGGACCGGACAAGGCAGGTGCCAATGCTGGCACCACATAGAAGGATAACCAGGAGGAGTAAACAACATGAAACCTATTCGTGAAGTGCTTGGCGTATAAAAGGAGGACATGCATGCACTGGAACAGAAAGCAGGTTAACCGCTGCAGGTGGTGCACATCAATCTAGGTTCAGTATTTCTGAGGCCTACCATGCCCAACTAGCAAAGTATTGTTCTGCTTGCGTGTGGATTAGTGTTATATACTTCTAGGGATGCTTGTCAGCTAGGGTTTGCCAACGATCAAAATGCGGAACCAAAGTAAGAGTTGGAGTCACTTAAATAGCAAGGAGTATGAATGGATGTGACCCACACACTTGTTTGTATATAGTAGGTGAAGAAATTTAAAACCAGATTTAGTTCCGCATCGTCTAATGATGCTGGAAAACACCTCCCACTCTACATGGTCCTTTCATATCCCGTTTAGTCATTGCTTTTAGTCCCTCCATTCCATAATATAAGTACGAGGGAGTAAACTATGCATTGTGCGTCTTCTTTTTCTTGTCCACCTCAGATTCTGGCAATGATTGATCATCAGAGAAGGTGCCATTGTCATTGATAAACAAAAAAAATCAGGGGAACAACTTCTCCCTTTAAAATCTAAACTTCCAACTAAAATCCCATACAACTTAATAAGTTTAACCAATAATCAACAGTTTTGTCACTAAACAATCAACAGGTTTAATTTCATCTTTTTTTCGAAATGGGGCTTAGCCCCGGCCTCTGCATCGATAGATGCATACAACCTTTATTATTTTATTTTATTTCTTTATGCTCAATCCAAAGATTACAAAAGATTACATCGTGGGTCGCACAGGGTTGAGACATGTATCAACCATCTAAACAAAAAGGAAAACATGTAATGTCTCTGTATCAGCATGATATCCGAAAATCAAAACGCCAGCTGCATTGGGCGTATAAATCCCGTGCCACCGACTCTAGGCAACTGCATCCAGTATCCAAAGCATTGCGTTTGTCCATAGGTTGTAGGAATGACCACATACGGATCCAGTGAGTAGCCTACGGAATAACCTGCATAAAAGAAGTGGTTTTTGCTTTGTTAAAGATATAGTAATTCTGTATGTTCCACATTGTCCATAATAAAGCACACACACCCACTCGGATTTGCACTTTAAACTCTTTTGGAACACCCCTTAACCAATTGCCAAAAATATTGTTAGTACTAGTAGGAGGGGTAATACCAAATGCCATATGAACAATGCGCCATACCACTTTTGCAAGGGGACATGAAATGAACAAATGTTGGATTGATTCATCCTGAGAACAAAAACGACATCTCTTACTACCTTGCCAATTTCTTTTTGTCAGATTATCTTTTGTGAGTAACACTTTACGATATAAGAACCACATAAAAATTCTGATTTTTAGTGGTACTTTTATTTTCCAAATGTACTTGCGCAAAAATCTAGTGTTGTCATTAAGAAGATCCAGATAAAAGGATTTTACCGAGAAGGAGCCGGACTGTGTCAGTTTCCAAACAAAAATGTCCGGTTGGTCATTCAAATTGATGTCCATTAACTGTAGCACAAGATGAAGCCACCTTGTTCCATGGTTCCCCGTGAGCGCCTGTCTAAAACCAATGTTTAAAGGGTTATGTGACATAACACTAGCTACTGTCACATCCTTCCTTTGCGCAATGCTAAACAATATTGGGTATTGATGAGAAAGAGGGGTATTGCCCAACCAAGTATCTTCCCAAAAGCGTATATGTTCACCATTACCTATTTGAAAAGACCCTCTATTGAAAAAATCATCTTTAACTTTCATAAGTCCTTTCCAAAAAGGATAATCCAAGGGTTTTACCTTAACTTGAGACAAGGACTTAGCGTTGAGGTATTTATTTTGTATGAGCTCTTGCCATACTCCCTTTTCGGTTAACAACTTATAGAGCCATTTGCTGAGAAGGCATTTGTTTTTTATATCAAGTACTTCCACCCCAAGTCCCCCTGGTCTCGAGGTCGGCATATAATGTTCCATCGAGTTAGTCTATACTTTCTCTTATGGCCATCAGTTTGCCAAAAAAATGTGAACACTAATAATCCAGTCTTTTCCTTACTCCCTTGGGTATTTCAAAAAAGGATAGCATGAACATCGGTAGACTCGTTAATACTGAATTAATGAGTACTAGCCTATCCCCATAAGATAACAATTTTCCCATCCAACTAGCAAGTTTACACTCAAACCGGTCCTCTACCGGTTTCCATTCACCATTTTTTAGTTTGCGATAATGGATAGGTATTCCCAAATACCTAAAAGGGAAGGACCCAGCCTCATAACAAAACAAGTTTATATACTCCTCTTGTTGCTCTTTTGCTTTGCCAAAACAGAAAACTTCGCTTTTATGAAAGATTATTTTGAGTCCTGATAGTTGCTCGAAAATGCATAGAATAAGCTTCATGTTTAGAGCCTTTTCCAAATCGTGTTCCATAAAAATTATGGTGTCATCCGCGTATTGCAGTATGGAAATCCCACCTTCAACTAAATGTGTTATGAGACCCCCCACTTGTCCGTCATCTTTGGCTTGTGCTACCAAAACAGCCAACATATCTGCGACAAGGTTGAAAAGCATAGGAGACAATGGGTGTCCCTGCCTTAAACCTTTGAAAGTTAGAAAATAGTGACCAATATCTCCATTAACTTTAATGCCAACACTCCCTTGTCTAACAAAGTCATCTATCCAGCAACACCATTTAGGATCGAACCCTTTCCTCCGCATTATTTGTTGTAGAAAAGGTTATTTAACTTTGTCATATGCCTTTTCAAAGTCTATCTTTAATAAAACCCCATCTATTTTCTTCCTATGAAGTTCATGGATCGTTTCATGTAAGGTTAGTACTCCTTCTAAAATATATCTCCCCGGCATGAAGGTCGTTTTAGTAGGTCGAATAACCTTCTGTGCCACACTCGTAACTCGATTCGTTCCTACCTTGGTGAAAATCTTGAAACTGACATTGAGTAAGCAAATGCGCCTATATTGCTGAATTTGTATTGCATTTTCCTTCTTAGGCAGAAGAATGATAGTACCATAATTAAGTTGAAATAAAGGTAATTCTCCTCGTTGAAAACTTTCAAACATGTTCATCAAATCGAGTTTAATAATCTCCCAGTAATTTTGGTAGAACTCAGCGGGAAACCCATCGGGCCCCGGAGCCTTATTCTTTTCCATTTGCATAATAGCGTCATACACCTCCTTTTCTGCAAAGTCGGCGATGAGGATGTCATTTTCTACCTCCGACAACTGCGGTATGTCACCGATTTCAGACTCAACCAAAGAAAAATTATTTTGTGTTGGTGCGCCGAATAGTTTTTTGTAGAAATCGGTGACATAGTTTTTAATACTTTCTTGCCCAATAAAGGTTCCTTCATCTTGTTATAGTTGAAAAATCTTTTTCCTTCTATGCTTACCGTTAGCAATTAGATGAAAATATTTGGTATTATTGCCACTCTCTTGGACATGTTTCACCTTTGCACGTTGAGCCCATTTTGATTCCTCGTCCCGTCTAAGTTTGGCGATTTCATCGTTAGCTTGTCTCAGTACCTCTCTCTCTGAGTTATTAAGGGTAGCGCTTTCAGCTTTGACATCTAGAGTGTCAATAATATTAAGTAGCCTCTGTTTTTTAATTATATACACTCCGCTTAAATTTCTCGCCCATCCTCTTAAAAAATTGCGGAGGTGGCGAATCTTATTCTGCCATATTTCCATAGGACTCTTCCCATGCTTTATGACACCCCACTCTCTATTTATCAACTCCCGAAAGCCCTCTTGGCTTACCCATGATAGCTCAAAAGAAAAAAGACCTTTGTTACCTCGGTGAGCTTGTTCTCCCGAGTCCAAAAGTAACGGTGTGTGATCCGAGCTACCTCTAGTAAGAGCTCTTACATTTACTAACAGAAACTTTTGTTCCCACAACACACTTGCTAGAACTCTGTCTAGCTTTTCATAAGTAGGGTTTTCATTTCTACTTGCCCAAGTAAATTGCCTTCCGGATAGAGCTATTTCTCTAAGATCTAAGCTTTCAATGAGCGCGTTGAAAATAAATGGCCATCTTGTTGGAGATATGCCCAAAAGGCAATAATAAAAGTGGTTATTATTATATCTTTGTGTTTATGATGAATGTTTACATCCCATGCTATAATTGTATTATAAGGAAACACTAATACATGTGTGTTTTGTAAACGTAAAAGAGTCCCTAGTAAGCCTCTTGTTGAACTAGCTTGTTGATTAATAGATGATCATGGTTTCCTGATCATGGACATTGGATGTCATTAATAACAAGGTTATATCATTAGGAGAATGATGTGATGGACACACACCCGTAGTAAGTGTAGCATAAGGTCAAGTCATTAAGTTCGTATTGCTACAAGCTTTCAAATGCATAGTAACCTAAATCCTTCGACCATGAGGTTATGTTAATCAGCATCACCAGATGGGTACTTTGATGACATCAAACACCGCTTCGTAATTGGGTGGTCATAAAGGTGTCATTGGGTATTCTGAAAGTATGTTTTGAAGCGCATGAACCAAGATTGGGATTTGTCCATCCATATGACGCATAGATATGCTCTGGGCCCTCTCGGTGGAATGTCATCTAGTTAGCTTGCAAGCATGTGACTAGGTCACAAGGGATGACATATCATGGAACGAGTAAAGAGTACTTGTCAGTAACGAGGTAGAACTAGGTATGGAGATACCGACGATCAAACCTCGGATAAGTAGAGTATCGCGTGCCAAAGAGAATTGGTTTCGTATGTTAATGGTTCTATCGATCATGAAGTCATCGTGGAGTATGTGGGAGCCGTTATGGATCTCCAGATCCCGCTGATGGTTATTGATCGGAGAGGTGTCTCCATCATGTCTGCATATTCACGAACCGTAGGGTGACACACTTAAGGTTCGATGTTGTTTAGGTAGATATGGAATATGCGTTGGAGACCGAATGTTGTCTAGGGTCTTGGATTGGATCTGAGACATCACAAGGAGATCCGGAATTGTCCGGAGAATAAGATTCATATAATGGAGATCATTTTCTAGGTTCGGAAATGTCCCGGAGTGTTTATATGGGGGTTCTAGAAGGTTTCGGAATGTTCCGGAAGGTTCTAGAAATTTCTATGGAGTTTACTTAAAAACCAAGAAAGAAAAAGGGGAAACTTGGGGGGGAAGGAAACTCCCCCCAAGCCCCCCTTGTACGCCAGCCCTAGGAGGTGGGCCTAGGGGTGGGAACCCTAGGCCGCACCCCTCCCTCTATATATAGAGGGGTGGAGGCGCCACCCCCCCTTGCCCCTCCACTCTTGCCCTAGCCGCCTTTCTCCTCCTCCTTCCTTCTGCTCAGGCTTAGGCGAAGCCCTACAGAATTCTCTACTCCACCACCACCACCATGCCGTCGTGCTGCTGGGATTCCATGGAGAGATCTACTACCTCCGCTGCTCGCTGGAATGGGGAGAGGAAGGTCTGCATCGACTCCGCACGTGTGGCCGACTACGGAAGCGCTGCCGGAACGTGGCGCCGGAAGGATCGTCTACTCGATCTTGAGATCGGCAAGTGATCGTCTACATCAACCATGAGATCTGATCTCGCACAAGGTTTTCGGATCTACAAGGGTTAGTATAGATCTATCTCGTTGCACATGTCTAATAGATTAGATCTTGGCTTTTATCTAGATTAGATCTGGGTTTTGTTTGTTCTTGCGGTAGAAATTTTTTGTTTTCCATGCTACGAACCCATAAGTGGTATCAAAGCCGTGTCTATGCGTAGATCTGTTGCACAAGTAGAACACAATGGTTTTGTGGGCGTTGGTGCTCGTGTCGTCTTTTTCTTTGTGTACTTTGCATCTTGTGGTATGGTGGGATGAAGCGGCTCGGGCTAACCTTACATGTCATCGCACATGAGACTTGCTCCACGCTTGACGTGTAACTTGCTTTGCACAAGTGGCTTTGCGGGTGTCTGTCTCTCTCTCTCACCATAGTATAGATCCAATTTACACTTTGCACTTGATAGCACTTGTATCAACACTGTGGTTCAGTTTCGTAGGTAAGATCCGTTCTTATTCGAAAGCCCCAAATCACGTAAAACATGCAAAGAAAATTAGAGGCGTCTAACTTGTTTTTGTAGGGGTTTTGTGATGTGATATGGTCATCATGTGATTATGATTATATTTGATGTATGCAATGATCCTTGTTGTAATATGGCAACCGGCAGGAGCCTAATAGTTGTCTTTAATTCTATTAAGACCTGCATGTCTATTCATCTTGTAATAGCTTTATTCCAAGTAGTTGTAATAGTTGCTAGTGATGATGGACAACCATAAAGCGGCGCCACTGACCTTGACGCAATGCTGGTGATGATGGAGATCATGTCCGTGCTTTGAAGATGGAGATCAAAGGCATAAGAAGAAAGGGCCATATCATATCACACTAATTATGAATTGCCTGTGATGTTAATCCTTTATGCATCTTGTATTGCTTAGATCGTGACGGTAGCATTATAAGATGATCCCTCTCACTAAATATCAAGTAATAAAGTGTTCGCCCTTAGTTGGCACCGTTGCTAAGACTCGTCGTTTCGAAGCATCTCGTGATGATCGGATGTGATAGATTCTACGTGTGCATACAACGGGTGCAAGCCAGATTTGCACATGCGGAAACTAAGGTTAATCTTGACGAGCCTAGCATGTACAGACATGGTCTCGGAATACGAAATACCGAAAGGTAGAGCATGAGTGATATAAATGATATGATGAACATGAAGATTGTTCGCCGACGAAACTACATCTTCTCTCGTGAAGATCGGACTTGGTGTAGTGGACTTGGTTCGTGTAATCACTAAGACAATGTGAGGGATGTTGTTTTGAGTGGGAGTTCACCTAGTTAATTTAAAGAATTTAGATTGAACTCAATTCATCATAAACTTAGTCTAAACTACTTGCAAATTTGTTGTAGATTATGGCAAACCTCTCCATCAATTTCAATGCGTTCCTAGAGAAAGAAAAGCTTAAGAACAATGGAAGCAACTTCACGGACTGGTTCCATGGACTGAAGATTGTCCTCAGGGCTGGTCAGTTGACCTATGTGCTCGAAGCACCGCTAGGTGACCCACCTGCAGAAGATGCCACCGATGACGTAAAGAATGTTTACGCCACTCAGAAAAATCACTACTCCACAGTTCAGTGTGCCATCCTATACGGTTTAGAAATGGAGCTTCAGAAGCGCTTTGAGCACCACGACCCATTCGAGATCATTAAGGAGCTCAGGCTGATTTTTGAGACTCACGCGGCCGTGGAGAGCTATGAGGCCTCCGAAAAGTTCTTTAACTGTAAGATGGAAGAGGGTAGCTCCGTTAGCGAGCACGTGCTCACCATGTCTGGGCATGCAAACAAGCTCCAAGAGTTGGGGATAACGATTCCTAATGAGTTAGGGATTCACCGTGTCCTCCAATCACTGCCACCAAGTTATAAGAACTTTGTGATAAACTACAATATGCACTACATGAACAAAATGTTGCATGAACTATCGTCCATGCTGAAAACTGCTGAAGTGGAGATCAAGAAGGAGCACCAAGTGTTGATGGTCAATAAGACCACCAATTTCAAGAAACAAGGCAAGCCTAAGAATAAGGGTAACTTCAAGAAGGACGGCAAGAAAGCTGCCGCACCTGCTAAGAAGCCCAAGGCTGGTCCTAAGCCTGAAACTGAATGCTTCTACTGCAAGGGTGCTGGTCACTGGAAGCGTAACTGCCCCAAGTACCTGGCGGATCTAAAGAACGGCAACATCAAGAAGAAATGTATATTCGATATACATGTTATTGATGTGTATCTTACTAGTAATCATAGTAGTGCCTGGGTATTTGATACTGGTTCGGTTGCTCATATTTGTAACTCAAAACAGGAGCTGCGGAATAAGCGAAGACTGGCGAGAGACGAGGTGACGATGCGCGTTGGAAATGGCTCCAAGGTTGATGTGATCACCGTCGGCACGCTCCCTCTACATCTACCTTCGGGATTAGTTTTAGATTTGAATAATTGTTATTTGGTGCCTGCGTTAAGCATGAACATTATATCTGGATCTTGTTTATTGCGAGACGGTTACTCTTTTAAGGCCGAGAATAAAGGTTGTTCGATTTATATGAGTAATATCTTTTATGGTAATGCACCTGAGATGAATGGTTTATTCTTACTGAATCCCGATAGTAGTGATACACATGTTCACAACATAGATGCTAAATGAACAAAATTGAATGATAATTCTACATACATGTGGCACTGTCGTCTTGGTCACATTGGAGTGAAGCGTATGAAGAAACTCCATTCTGATGGACTTCTTGAATCACTTGATTTTGAATCACTTGAAAGATGCGAAGCATGTCTAATGGGAAAAATGAGTAAGACTCCATTCTCTGGAATAATGGAGCGAGCTACAGACTTATTGGAAATAATACATACCAATGTGTGCGGACCAATGAGTGTAGCATCGCGTGGTGGATATCGTTATGTTCTCACTTTCACAGATGACTTAAGTAGATATGGGTATGTCTACTTTATGAAACATAAGTCCGAAACTTTCGAGAAGTTTAAGGAATTTCAAAGTGAAGTGGAAAATCATCGTAACAAGAAGATTAAGTTTTTGCGTTCTGATCGCGGAGGTGAATATCTAAGTTATGAGTTTGGCATGCATTTAAAGAAATGTGGAATACTTTCGCAGTTGACACCGTCGGGAACACCACAGCGTAATGGTGTGTCCGAACGTCGTAATCGAACTCTCTTAGACATGGTTCGGTCTATGATGTCTCTTACAGATTTACCGCTATCATTTTGGGGCTATGCATTAGAGACAGCCGCATTCACTTTAAATAGGGCACCATCTAAATCCGTTAAAACGACACCATACGAATTGTGGTTTGGTAAGAAACCTAAGTTGTCGTTCCTTAAAGTTTGGGGTTGCGAAGCATATGTAAAGAAGTTACAACCTGATAAGCTTGAACCCAAAGCGGAGAAATGCGTCTTCATAGGATACCCTAAAGAAACAATTGGGTATACCTTCTATCATAGATCCGAAGGCAAAGTTTTCGTTGCCAAGAATGGATCCTTTCTTGAGAAGGAGTTTCTCTCGAAGGAAGTGACTGGAAGGAAAGTAGAACTCGACGAGGTTATTGAACCTTCTCTCGGAGTTGAGAGTGGCGCAGCACCAGAAGATGTTTTTGTGCCACCTGCACCAATTGGAGAGGAAGCTAATGATGGTGATCATGAAACTTCGAACAAAGTTGCTGCTGAACCTCGCAGGTCAACGAGGGTTCCTACCACTCCTGATTGGTATGACCCTGCCTTGAATGTCATGTTGGTGGACAACACTGATGACCCTGCGACGTATGAAGAAGCTATGGAGAGCCCAGATTCCGACAAATGGCTAGAAGCCATGAAATCTGAAATGGGATCCATGTACGAAAACCAAGTGTGGACTTTGGTGGACTTACCGGATGGCCGTAAGGCTGTCGAGAACAAATGGATTTTCAAGAGAAAAACAGATGTTGATGGTAATGTTACCGTCTGTAAAGCTCGACTTGTCGCGAAAGGGTTCCGACAAATTCAAGGAGTTGACTACGATGAGACATTCTCACCAGTAGCGAAGCTAAAGTCTGTGAGGATTTTGTTAGCAATTGCTGCATATTTCGATTATGAGATTTGGCAGATGGATGTCAAAACGGCATTCCTTAATGGAGACATTGAGGAAGAGTTGTATATGGTACAACCCAAGGGTTTTGTCGATCCTAGTGATGCTGACAAGGTATGCAAACTTCAGCGCTCCATTTATGGACTGAAGCAAGCATCCCGGAGTTGGAATCAACGTTTTGATAAAGTAATCAAAAACTTTGGATTTATACAAACTTATGGAGAAGCTTGTATTTACAAGAAAGTAAGTGGGAGCTCTGTAGCATTCCTAGTACTATATGTAGATGACATATTGTTGATTGGGAATGATATAGAACTTCTTAATAGTGTCAAAGCCTATTTGAATAATAGTTTTTCAATGAAGGATCTTGGCGAAGCGGCATATATTCTAGGCATCAAGATTTATAGAGATAGATCAAGACGCCTAATAGGGCTTTCACAAAGTACATACTTGGACAATGTTCTAAAGAAGTTTAGAATGGAAGAGAGCAAGAAAGGGTTCGTGCCCATGTTGTCAGGTAAGACCTTGAGTAAGACTCAAAGTCCAGCTACGGCAGAAGATAGAAAGAAAATGAATAATATTCCCTATGCCTCGGCCATAGGTTCTATCATGTATGTCATGCTGTGTACAAGACCGGATATAGCACATGCTGTTAGTTTGACTAGTAGATATCAAAGTGATCCTGGAATGGAGCACTGGACAGCGGTCAAGAATATCCTAAAGTACCTGAATAGGACTAAGGATATGGTTCTTTCTTATGGAGGTGATGAACAGCTTGTTGTAAACAGTTACATTGATGCTAGTTGGAACACCGATCCAGATGACTCGAAGTCACAGTCTGGATCTATTTATTTTGAATGGTGCTGCAGTGAGCTAGAGGAGTGCCAAGCAAAGTGTTGTGGCGAAATCTTCAACTGAATCGGAATACATAGCTGCTTCGGGGGCTGCACAAGAAGCCATATGGATGAAGGAGTTCATTACTGAACTTGGCGTGGTTCCTAGTGCGTTGGACCCGATGGCCATCTACTATGACAACACAGGTGCCATAGCTAATGCACAGGAGCCAAGGTCACATAGCAAGCTGAAGCACATCAAGCTACGTTTCCATACTATTCGCGAGTATGTCCAAGATGGTGACATAAAGATTTGCAAAGTACACACTGATCTGAATGTGGCAGATCCATTGACTAAACCTCTCCCTAGGGCAAAGCATGACCAACACCAGAACGCCATGGGTGTTAGGTATATTACCATGTAATCTAGATTATTGACTCTAGTGCAAGTGGGAGACTGTTGGAGATATGCCCAAGAGGCAATACTAAAAGTGGTTATTATTATATCTTTGTGTTTATGATGAATGTTTACATCCCATGCTATAATTGTCTTATAAGGAAACATTAATACATGTGTGTTTTGTAAACGTAAAAGAGTCCCTAGTAAGCCTCTTGTTGAACTAGCTTGTTGATTAATAGATGATCATGGTTTCCTGATCATGGACATTGGATGTCATTAATAACAAGGTTATATCATTAGGAGAATGATGTGATGGACACACACCCGTAGTAAGTGTAGCATAACATCAAGTCATTAAGTTCGTATTGCTACAAGCTTTCAAATGCATAGTAACCTAAATCCTTCGAGCATGAGGTTATGTTAATCACTATCACCGGATGGGTACTTTGATGACATCAAACACCGCTTCGTAACTGGGTGGTCATAAAGGTGTCATTGGGTATTCTGAAAGTATGTGTTTAAGCGCATGGACCAAGATTGGGATTTGTCCATCCATATGACGGATAGATATGCTCTGGGCCCTCTCGGTGGAATGTCATCTAGTTAGCTTGCAAGCATGTGACTAGGTCACAAGGGATGACATATCATGGAACGAGTAAAGAGTACTTGTCAGTAACGAGGTAGAACTAGGTATGTTAATGGTTCTATCGATCACGAAGTCATCGTTGAGTATGTGGGAGCCGTTATGGATCTCCAGATCCCGCTGATGGTTATTGATCGGAGAGGTGTCTCCGTCATGTCTGCATATTCACGAACCTAAGGGTGACACACTTAAGGTTCGATGCTGTTTAGGTAGATATGGAATATGCGTTGGAGACAGAATGTTGTTCGGGGTCTTGGATTGGATCTGAGACATCACGAGGAGATCCGGAATTGTCCGGAGAATAAGATTCATATAATGGAGATCATTTTCTAGTTTCGGAAATGTCCCGGAGTGTTTATATGGGGGTTCTAGAAGGTTTCGGAATGTTCCGAAAGGTTCTAGAAATTTCTATGGAGTTTACTTGAAAACCAAGAAAGAAAAAGGGGAAACTTGGGGGGGAAGGAAACTCCCCCCCCCCCAAGCCCCCCTTGTGCGCCGGCCCTAGGAGGTGGGCCTAGGGGTGGGAACCCTAGGCCGCACCCCTCCCTTTATATATAGAGGGGTGGAGGCGCCACCCCCCTTGTCCCTCCACTCTTGCCCTAGCCGCCTCTCTCCTCCTCCTTCCTTCTGCTCAGGCTTAGGCGAAGCCTTGCAGAATTCTCTACTCCACCACCACCACCACGCCGTCGTGCTGCTGGGATTCCGTGGAGAGATCTACTACCTCCGCTGCTCGGTGGAACGGGGAGAGGAAGGTCTGCATCGACTCCGCACGTGTGACCGACTGCGGAAGCGCTGCCGGAACGCGGCATCGGAAGGATCATCTACTCGATCTTGATATCGCCAAGTGATCGTCTACATCAACCACGAGATCTGATCTCGCACAAGGTTTTCGGATCTACAAGGGTTAGTACAGATCTATCTCGTTGCACATGTCTAATAGATTAGATCTTGGCTTTTATCTAGATTAGATCTGGGTTTTGTTCGTTCTTGCGGTAGAAAATGTTTGTTTTCCATGCTACGAACCCATCACATCTAGCGCCGAAATTATCATTATTCTTTTCTTCCCTTTGTCTTAAAATATTAAAATCACCGCCAACCAGCATCGGTAGGTCGTCATCCTCACACGTACGAACCAGCTCCGCCAAGAACTCACCTTTCTTGGCATCTTGAGCTGCTCCATAAATCACCACTAGGGACCACTCAAAGTTATCAGATTTATTAGAGATGTGGAACTTAACACACCTATCACCTGTGATGACATTTTTTACTAACATCGTTTGAGAATTTATGCCCACTAAAATACCACCATATCTCCATATGGGTGGTAGGCAATACCAAACAAAATCTCGGCCTCTAGACAAGTTTCTCAAAAACGGTGCAGAAAACTTCTCCATGCCCGTTTCTAAAACAGCAAAAAAATCTAAGTTGTACTCACTAATAGTTTCAGGTACCACAGCGTGCTTAGCTGGATCCCTGAAACCGTCGTTGTTCCAAAAGCATCCTTTCATTATGATTTTATACTAGAATTTCTTCTCACACTTCGCCTCACAGTAATTCCCTCTGCAGTTCTTTTTCTATAAGCATGTTTTTGCTTTTGTACCGGAAGAGTGAGGTCCTTATGACCTATAGAGCCTTGTTTCTCTTCTTCCTCAAGATCTAATGAGAGTTCTTTTGCTTCATTGACGATCAGATTGCTTACCGAAGATTTTCCATTTTTAACCTTTTCCTCATTCTTTTTTAGCATCACTAAAGTACGTTGTTGATCTATTTCTTTAACATAATTTATCGAGCTTGCAACTTGGCTAGGAGAGACACCTAGCGAGACGCCTAACTTAGCTGCCCTAGCTACAAGCACGTCATTCGGAATGGATGCAATAGAAAATTTAGAAACAAATTTATTACCTGAATCCATGGCATCCCGAGTTTGTGCAAGCTGTTGAGCCCTCTCCATCTGCGTGGCCTCGGCGCCTCGGCATTAGGCTGGGCGCGGATGCGCTCCCTACACCGAAGCTCTGCCACCTGAATGCCCCCAAAGGCCATCACGTCGGCCTGCGAGTAGCGTCCGCCTAGGAACACTCCTGTTCCATGGGGCGTACGCGGGGACGAGCTGCAACACGCACTCCCTCCTGGAGTTTGTGTCAACAGCGAGCGTGGTGGGGAAGGGGCCCTAGCGTCGTCGGCCTCCTGCCGAAGCTTGCTAGAGAAAGCATCTTGCTGCAGTAACATCGCCGTCCCAGTTGACTGCGGTAAACCTGATCTAGAGCGCATCAAGGTAGGGCTGGTAAACGGCCCAGTCATCTGCCCCTTGCTAACATAGCTTGGTGGTGTAGCATCGTCCTCAACTGCGAAAGAAACTTTGTCGGACTCGGCAAACACAGAAGCCTCCTGCTCCTGCTCCGTCCTAACATGCGCTCGAGAGACCACATAAGTTGAGGCTGGGGTTAGTGCTGAGCCAATAGAACAATCTTCCTCGGCAGAAAACTGTGCCGCCAAGGGTGAAGCAGTGGAGTCATAATTCTTCCGAGGTGCGAGATTGGCCAAAAAACGATCTGCGACCGCAACAGCAAAAGAGCTCCCCAAATCGATGGCCTGCCTGGGAGAACTTGGCATAGAATCAAAACCCTTGGACACCTGACCCTCATTTTTATATTTTTGGCCGCAGAGTGGTGCCGATCGGGCCATAGGAGAGGGTAGACCATCATCATCCTCCTCAACACGATCACTCCATCTAGAAGATGAAACTTTAAAAGAACCAAACTGGAGTGCTAGTGAATGTGTTGAAGTCCTCGCACCACCTGTTGGTACAGAACTGAAATTATTTTGAGCTTTGTTGAGATTCTCTAGATCTCTTGATTCCACAAACTTCTCACTATCATCTTCTTTAGGATCAGCATCACGTGAATTAGGATCATCATAGCTGTCCGCATCTTTCATAACCTCATCTTTCACTTCATTTGTGCCCTCCACCTCAAAAAGAATTCCATAACCCTCTCCATCATATAGAAGGTCTGTCCCGGCTAGAATATACTTAATAGCCGTGACCAGCACCCTCAACCTCACCACCCATGCAGCCTAGTATACTCCATGTCGACCTCTCTGGTTTTACCAAGCAAAGTACCCAGGGCCAACATCCCCAAAAAATCACATCTCAATTTATATGGGCATCCAGAAATTTTTACCTAGGCCTCCTCAAGCTCATATCGATCTAGATTTGAAGAGGACCACTCCTCAAAGTGCAACGCACAATTTGCCTTTTCAATGGGAATGTCTGGCATCTTATGCACCCTGGCAAGGTCAGCTTTAGAGGGAAAAATAGCTTGGAAAACCCCTTGACCAGCAGGTCTCAAGTCCCACTGATGGTCTCCAGGGATGATCCATTGAAGTTCTCGAACTATCTCTTGAGCTGACAAGACCCCCCCTACAATAGAAATGCGGCAAGTCTTACCACTATCGTGTTTGAAACGGATATCATCAGAGCCCTGTATCTCATGGAAAATCAGTTCTGGACGACACAAACCATACGTCGCAACCGAAGGTTTGGGCGGGGATAAAAGGGGGCAATCCTTTTTATCATGTGAAGCTTTTTCACAATAGATACAGAGAATTGCGGTACAAGTGCCTGCTAAATGGCCAGTGTCCTCACATCTGAAACAAATAATCTTGTCTTTCTTTGATGCCTTAGCCGCAACCAAGCCAGTGTCTGTGACCTGAGATAAATTTACATCAATCGGTGTTGGTTGCTGCTGCCCTGCAGCACCCGCTGAAGCTAAAACAGCTCCAGGATTTACAACGTTGGCCAAGTTGCATCTCTTGGGCGGTCGGTCACAACCCTGGCCCCCCCTCCAACCTGACGACGATAATTATACCTATTGCATTGTAAGGACGGTTGTTCTAATTGCGGTAGGACTGACGGCGGTAATTACCGCGATTGTTGTAGTTCTGATTGTATCCCTGATCTCTATCGAAGTATCCTTGATCAAATTCTCCGAAGTCACCCCTAAAGTTCTGATTGTCTGAGCCCTGCCTATCATAGCCGTGCCAGCTATTAAAATTACCTTGCCCTTGATTCAAGCTTGATCCATACTCAAAACGAGAATCACCCTCATTGATGCGCGGTTGCTGTGGTGGAGGCCCTTGATAGCCGCCACCAGAGCCGCGCAAGCAATTTTCCCCATGACTATCACCATCATTCCGCAGCTGATGCGGCGGGAGGCCTTGGAACCCTCTCGGCCCGCCACCGCGATGAAAAACCTCGCCCGGTCCACCTCCGGCAATCGTCGTAGGCTGTTGCAGGCGCGGCTATTGTTGCAGCCGGCACCAGCACGCTAATTGAACCCTCTGCCTGACATGGTCGACGTACTCCCTCGTGGAGCTGGCGGCGCGGTGAGAGGAGACGTGTAACACGGCGTTGCGATCAAGTACCCTAGATAAATATTCATGCGACGCAGCTTGGGCTGCGAGCCGGGAGCGACATACGTTGAGCCCAATTGGCCTTCTGCCAGGGTCAGGTTTCGGTCAGGACTTTGGGCCTCATGCCCGTTAGTCCTGCGAAATTGAAAAAAGTAAAGATCGGGATCTGCTACTCTGCGCAGCTCGATCCGAAGAAAGCGGAACTCGACGGCGCCTCTACAGCTCACCGGAAACCTGGGTGAAAAGAAAACATGTTGCCTACGGCCAGAACGGTTCTTGCGTCTGCAAACACTGATCCACTCATTTGCATCAAAAGTGTCCAGCCAGAAGATAGATGGAGCGATCACCGGAAACTTGAGTGATCTGCACTCCGGCGAGGGGCGAAGAAGAGAAGGACTCGGACCTACCTTAGGAGAGACGGCATCAGCTCAAGGACGGCCCGGTGTTGGTTTTTTCTTTTCTCCAACCTCTTTCGAACTCTGGCCGAAGAGGAGCATTTAGGTGATGAAGATAGCAGCGAGCGGTCGTCGCCCCGCCGCGGGGAAGGAGGCGGCGAACCATCGTCCTCACTATCTGACGCTGAGAGCGCCCAGAAGCGACCACCGACGAAGGGCTGGTCGTCGCCTTCCGTGTCGCCTTCCTTGTCACCCATCCCGAGATTTAATTTCATCTAAAACGCCATGCGCTTCCAACTCGAACAACAACCTTTTGCCCATAAATCCACCAATCATAGAGATGCACTATTCATGGAAGAAGCAATCTAGCTCCTGCAAACATACTGTTTCATCATTTTGTTTTTAGAGAAACAACAATACTATGTTGTGTATTTTTTATTGATTTTTATGATAAAATTACAAGGAACTTCTCATACTATGCAGTCGTGCATATTTAAACCCTTTGGTTGTATATAGATATTGTAGATACATAAAAAAACTTGAGAAACTGATTTAAGAGATTAACTAGGAAAATATTTGAAGAGCATACCCACATTCTAGAATATATAAGCTTCTCTATATCGTCCTGAGTTTTGAACTCTAGCTAGGTGGACATCCCGAATGTTTACATTATATCACTAGTTCCGCTTGTCCAAAATTTTCTCCCCCTCCCCCCATGATGAATCAATTTGAGTTTTAGCGTGTTCCCATATCCATGTGCATCAACACATGGATTGACAGTAAAAGTCCATCCAGACCCTGTTAAATATCATGGATGTCTCGAGTATCATCCTACAAAGAGTTCAAAAAAGATTCTTAGAGTTGCGTTGACAATAAAAATCTTTAACCGAGAAGCTTTCCAAAAATAAGTAATTTAACCAAAAGAAAATATTTTCAAGTGGAGTGATATTAGTGCATGCAATGGATCTAAAAATAGCAATTGAAGTCAAAATCATGACTAAATCTTAGAAATAGGTGAGATTTAATACAACGATATAGGTCCAGATAGATGAATTCGGATAAAGTTCTGAAAGAGAGGGTTAAGCACCATGACAATGAAAATGAACTAGGGAAGGGAAGGGGGAGGCACGTCCTCTTTAGTCATGTCATGCCAAAGATCAAAGTGCTGAAGAAAAGTAATAATCAGAGTCACTCAAATAGCCAGGAGTATGCATTGATGTGACCCACCCACTTGTTTATATATAATTGGTGAAGAAATTGAAAACCCAGATTTAGTTCAACATCGCCGAGTATGACTCTGGAACACACCTCCCACTCTCCACGGTCCGTGAATATCTATTCAGTAATGTCTTCTAACTTCTAAGCAACATGTGTCTTCTCTTCCTTACCCCCCTAAGATTCTGGCACCGATGGAAGAAGGTGTCCTGTTCATTGCAAAACAAGCAAAAAATCAAGGGAACAATTTCTACCTTTTAAAACTGAAATTCTAACTAAAGCCCATACAACTTAAGTTAAACAAATAATCAACATCTTAGTCACATAAATAATCAACATGTCTAAGTTGAACTAAAACGTCGTTCACTTGCAACGCGAAAATCGATCTTTTGCTCATAATCCACCAATGATAAAGATGTATTATTTGTGGAACAAGTGATTTAGTTCCTGCAAACATACTGTTTCGTCCTTTTTATAGAAACAATATTCTTTTTATTCATTTTTATGATGAAATTACAAGGAACTTGCTGATACCCTGCGGCCAGTGCCGGACCTTGAACAATATTATACAAGGGGCCAGAAGGCAATAGATAGCAGTTCGGGGGGGGGGGGGGCAGATTGAATTATTTGTGTTTTGTACGGTAAAAAAATGAGCAGATTGAATTATTTGTGTTTTGTACGGTAAAGAAATGATATATATACTGAGTAGTATAGTGCAGTTTATAGTTGAGTTGGGGGGGGGGGGGGGGCATGGCCCCTTTTGGTCTCCACTAAGGTCCGCCTCTGCCTGCAGTCACACACATTCGAACTCTTTGGTCATGTACAAATATTATTGATACATAAAAAACTTAGCATTTGATTTAAGAGATTGACTAGGAAAATATTTAACACTAATACAGACCGGAGCTTCCCACACGCGGAAATAACCATTCACACATGGTGAATTGAACCGTCACTACTCATGGGTGAGTGATGATACTATCTAGTGCTCACACGGTTTAATTAACCATGTGCGAAGGGCTGATTTTTCGCAGATGATTTCATTTTCGTAATCTTTTGCGATAGTTAGGGTCTGTGCACACGATTTTGGTTTATTCAACTGTCGATAGATTTGAGGACTGCAAACAGCGAATTTTTAAGTTGTGTATGTGTTTAACTCAGGTGGCACACGGTTGTTTAATAGAGTTGTATGCTTATTTCAAACATCGCACACGATTTACTTATGTAACAACAAGCGATATACCACTGGAAAACATGTAGCAGATATATACCAGCCGTACATTACAAATAAATTCTATTTGATTGTACATTTCATACGCCACATGTATACATCTATTCGACATAGAGAGAGTTGTAGGAAAAATAATTGGTTATGTCGTTGTCATCATGATCCTCCATACCACATATGATAATAGCCTATTTGTTGATAAACTTTAGTTTAATCTTCTCATCGCAAGAAGTGAGCCTAACTCATTTGGTTAGGAAAGTGGATGTACAGCCCGACCAGCCGGGTTCAACTCCTCACGGGCGCAGATTTCATATCTTATTATTTTGAAGAAAAACAAAATCTCCATAGGGGTTTCCCCTACCCAGTCTTCTAAAAAAAATCTTCTCGGCACCTTTATGATATTCTGGCACCACTCCATAGGACACTCTTAATAAAAATTTACTCTACGCTCACAATAGTGATGGTTGAACGCATAGCCCGTGGATTCAAATATTTCTCAACTGTTATACGAGGTGACGAATTGGTACTACCTTTTTCACAATAGCTCTCAAAAAAAAGGATGTGTGCATCGTGTTAGGCTACCACTGATGGTAAAACAGGGATGTTTCTTTCTCAGACTTTGTTTCTTTATCAGACTTTGTAGCTATCAGACGGCCACCGGGATGTTCCTTTATCAGACTGTGTAGTTGTCCATCAAGATCACTAGGTACATTCTCAAGGGAGCCGAGTAATTAACGAGTCCGAGAGGACTGGACGAAGAATGCGCCTGGTGCAGTTGCGATGTAGGTCTTGACTATGGACCAAACACGACCTCTACCAACCCAGGCGGCACACGGATCTGTAATCAGCACAAGTAAACAACATTACACTAATTCGTAAAGTGGATGGCGTATAAAACGACTCTAGCCATGCACTGGAATATTAAGTGGGGAAGCCGCTGCAACAGTAAGTGGGACATCCTCGATAAGTATTCCTGAGGCCTACCATGTCTAGCTAGTGAAATGTTGCTTTGTTTGTGGGTGGACTAGCGTAGACTTGCATCGTGGGGATGTAACAAACAGCTTGGTATGTGTTTGCCATGGATTGGATGTTGTGGATCAAAATGCTCAAGCAAAGTAAGAGTAGGAGCTTAAATAGTTGGGAGTATGCATGGATACTTCTGTTGCCCATCCGTCCACTTTTTGATATATAGACAGTGAAGAAATTAAAGTTACCAAATTAGTTCTGCATCGCCGTATGACCCTGGAACAAACCTCCCACTCTCCACTGTCCCTTCATAGCCCTTTAGTCACGGCTCCTAAGCAATGTGTGCTCTCTTTCCCGCTTGTTTACCTCAGATTCTAGCAAGGACTAACCATCAGAGAAGGTGCCCTCATTGGGAAACAAGGAAAAATTATGGGAAAACCTTCTTTCTTGAAAAAAAGAACTTCTGACTAAAATTCAATATACATCTTAAGTTTAACTGATAATCAACATTCTTGTCACGTAAACAATGACCAGGTTTAATTTCAACTAAAACATCGTTCTCTTCTAACTCGAACATCAACCTTTTGCCCATAACTCCACCAATGATAGGTGCGCTATTCGTGCAAGAAGCAATTTAGCTCTTGTAGACAAACTATTTTACTCCCTCCATCCCGGTTTAAAGGACACATATGAAAAAACTAATGACCTTAGGCCTTCTCTGATTGGCTCTCCAGCAGAATGCAAAATCTCCATTCACACACGAGCATGCAAAATCTTTTCACACCAAAGCCATGCATGGGAGAAGAATCACAGCCCAATTAAATAAAGTAAATGCTTATGCACCTAGGAGGTGAGAAGGTTTTAGGATTGCATGATTTTTGATATGTGACTTTTTAACTGGGACGGAGGGAGTATCATTTTCTTTTTAGAGAAACAAGTGTATTTTTCTTCATTATTTATGATATGCTCCAGAACAACCCCTCTTCTAAACTTAGGCAAATTTATTAAGGGTAAACCGGTAACTAGTCCATAATTAATTAAATAATCGACTAAATATGCATGTTCAAGCCCCTATCCAAAATCTACGTGTACACGTATAGGCATACCGTATTCTTTTCTCTCTCTCGCCGACGCTAGTAGAAAGTCTCATTGGCGACGTTCCAAAATCGCCGTTAGCAATACCTGCAGCGTTCGTGTCAGCATGCTGCGAGTAACATCTACTAGCCGTGCTGCCATCAATTTGTATTTTGAATTTTAATTTTTATTTCTGAGACATTCGTTCCCGCCACATATTAAACACACGAACCTAAATTTTGAAATTAAATTAATAACACCACATAAACTGAGTGATGAATTTCAGTCACATATTACATGTTTTGAATGAAATTTAAACAAAATAAACCTAAATCTACTACAAGCCCATGTCGTCATTGTCCTGGTCCCGTCATGGCCCCGTCATCATCGATAGTGATGATGCCGTAGTCCTCCACCCGACCACTGAGAGGCGTGCTCATCCTCCATTGGAGGCACGTCATTGAAGAAGTTGGCGATGGCGGCGGTAACCACCCCCCCCCCCCCCCCCCGTCGACGTCGTAAAGATGATGGAGTGCCGCCGGATCTGGTGCTCGACCGCCAAATGCAGAAGGGGCAACACCTCTGGTGGTTCCTCCTTTGGAGCTAGCGGCTCTTCCTTTGGAACCACTGTAGCCGGCGGCGTTGCCCTCCTCTTCTTCCGGACACTTGGTGGTGAGGATGCCGCCTCCTTTTGGCACCCTAAAGAAGATGCCGGGAGCTGACCTTCAAGACGAGAGGATAGCGGTGAGAGCCTTTCTGGCTTTGGCGTCCTGAAGCCACACCACCCTCTATCTTGGGCACAAGAAGCTCGGGCTTGGGTAGAAGGAGCGGCGTTGCGGAGCACGAGCAAGTTGTCTAGCGTTGTTCGTAGTTTGTTCAGGTGCAGGGACCTGGGGAAGAGCAGTGGCCCCGCCTACGCGTGGGTCATTGCCGCGAACGATAGTTGGCGAGGACAACGTCGAATGTGCAGTCGTCCTACCATGCGCGATGGCCAACCGTGTTCTCCTTCCCTGGATTGATGGGGCCCTCGAAGTGTGCCACGACGACATCCCTAGGCTAGAGGTCGGAGTTTGGGGTGTAGGAAGGATCCACCTGATCCGCTGTCGAGAGCTCTGTGCGCCGTTTGTGGGCAAGGACCTAGAAGGCCATCTTGTTGTTGGGGAGCGGCGGCACAACAAGGCCAACCCCGCTTAGATGCCACTCGTTGGGCAAGCGGCAGTCCGGCAGGACGAGCAGCGCATAGTCAGCGAGCTCCTTCTGGAGGAAGCGCGACCAGAGCCGCACAAGAACTTGGCAGTTGCGCACCATGGCGGTGGGTGCGGGCGTGGCAGGGAGATGTAGCGTGCGTGAGGGTGGGGGCTGTTGAAGTATGTTCCAAATTCTATTAAGGAGGCTAACTTCTAACGGAGCGGAGCGATGCCCGTCGCCGGTAGGCTTGGGGACGCCTGTGGAGGGTGTGGGGGGCAACAACCTGCCTTGGTACGGATCGTTGATGACCTAGTTTAGCACCGCTATATATACCTCTTGTAAGCCACCGGCTAGGATAAGTTGCATGTGTGAAATCCCCGGCATTGTGTAAGCACTCCCCGTTATAGTGAAGATTTGCTGGCTAGCGCCCGTGATTTTTTCCTCTCTTTGTTGGAGAGGGTTTTCCACGTTAAATCTGTGTCCCCCTTGCTGTGATTTCATTTTTGTTCTTCGTTATTTGATTGTCGCAAAGCTAACAAGTGGTATCAGAGCCCCAGGTTCTAATCTAGGGTTTGCGACATGTCGTCATTGAAGCTCGATCTACCGCAGATGGACTACACCACAAGATTCTGCTTGTGGTAGGTGAAGATGCGGGCGATTCTCGCCCAAACTTCAGATCTAGATGAAGCGCTGGAAGGATTCGGGAAAAAGGATGCTAAGAGCTGGTCTGACAAAGAGAAGCAGAAGGACCGTAAGGCTTTGTCTTTGATTCAACTTCATCTGTCCAATAATATTTTGCAGGAAGTTTTGGCAAAGAAATCTATTGCTGCTCTTTGGCTGAAACTGGAATCGATCTGCATGTCAAAGGATCTAACCAGTAAGATGCATGTGAAGATGAAGTTGTTCTCGCATAGATTGCAGAAAGGTGGATCAGTAATGAATCACTTATCTATTTTCAGAGAGATTGTTTCTCATTTGCAATCTATGGAAGTAAAATATGATGATGAGGATCTAGCTCTATTACTCTTATGCTCGCTGCCTAGTTCTTATACACACTTTCGTGATACAATATTGTTGAGCCGTGATGAACTAACCCTTGATGAAGTACAAGAGGCCCTCAAACAGAGAGAAAAGATGAAAACTATGGTGCAGGCATATGCTGCCTCATCCAAGGCTGAAGCTCTGCAGGTTCGTGGCAGGACCAAGCAGAGATTTAACAACTATGGTAATCGAGATAAGAGCAAAGACGACAGAAGTCGTTCGAAGTCCAAGGGAAAGGACAAGTTTTTCAGGTATTGCAAGAAATATAATCATGTTATTGATGATTGTTGGAAGCTACGGAATAAGGAGAAAAGGAACATAACTTATCAACCGAAAGATAAGGATCAAGGTAATGGTAAGGCTGCTGTTGTTTCTGGTGATAGTTCTGACGGTGAATGTTTAGCCGTTTTTGCTGCTTATGCTTCTCGTGATGATGAATGGATTTGATACTGCATATTCGTTTTATATTTGTTGTAACAAAGATTGGTTCAGTTCATATGGATCTATGCAGACTGGAGATTTTGTACGTGTGGAGAATGACAACTCGTGTCATATTGTTGGAGTTGGATCTGTTAAGATCAGGACACATGATGGCGTGACACGTACGTTGACTAAGGTGAAGCACATACCAAGCATGGCCAGAAATCTGATCTCCCTGAGTACCATGGACGTTGATGGATACAAGTACGCCAGTGGGTGTAGATTGTTAAAGGTATCAAAGGTTCTCTTATTCACATGATAGGTGATATGAATTCTGCTAAGTTATATGTTCTTAGAGGTAGCACTTTGCCTGGTATTGTTGCTGCTGTTACTTCTAATGATTCTAATGATTGTGATAAAACAAATCTGTGGCATATGCGTCTTGGGCATATGAGTGAACATGGCATGGCAGAGTTGGTAAAGAAAGAGAGCTGATTGATGGTTGCAACTTGGGTAAGTTTGAGTTTTGTGAGCATTTTGTTTTTTGTAAGAATAAAAGAGTTAAATTCAATGCTTCCGTTGATACCATCAATGGTATATTAGATTATGTGCATGCTGATGTATGTGGACTTTCCCATAAGACTTCTATTGGTGGTGCTAATTACATGCTTACTATTATTGATGACTACTCAAAAAAAATGTGGCCATATTTTCTAAAACATAAATCTGATATTTTTGATGCTTTTAAGAAGTGAAAAGTTATGGTAGAAAAGCAAACTGAAAATAAGGTAAAGGTACTACGTACTCACAATGGTATGGAATCTGTTCTAATGAGTTTGAGGAGTTTTGCAGTAATGATGGTATGATCAGGCACCACACCATCTCTTACACTCCTCAGCAAAATGGTGTGACTGAGCGCATGAACATGACCATCATTTTGAGGGCTCACTGTATGTTGTTCAATGCAGGTATGCATAGACGTTTCTAGGCTGAAGCAGCCAACACAGCGTGCTATCTCATCAACAGGTCACCTTCTATTCCACTCGAGAAGAAAACTCCCATTGAGGTATGGTCAGGTTCGCCTGCTGATTATTCATAGTTGAGAGTTTTTGGTTGCACTGCTTATGCTCATGTTGATAATGGAAAGTTAGAGCCTAGAGTTGTTAAGTGCATATTCCTTGATTATGGTTCAGGAGTTAAAGCATATAAACTATAGAATCCTGAAACTAAATTTTTTTTGTTGAGTAGAAACATTGCTTTCAACGAATCCGTTATGTATCATGACAGCTTGCCATTAGATCCCTTTCCTGATGTTATTGGAGAGGAGGGAGTTAGTGTGCAGGTGGAGCACCTGCAGAAAACTGTTGATAATAATGTTATGACTGATGATACTCATGAGGAAAATGTTGATGATCACGTTGTTCGACACTCACCTACTGTTTTGCAGCAACCATAGGAGTCTATTACTATTGATAGACCACGGCATAATATAGTTCCACCTTGTCGTTTAATTGAAGAGTGTAATCTTGCTCATTATGCTTTAAGTAGTGTTGAACAGGTGGAGCATGATATTGAACCTGCTACATACAATGAAGTTGTTACATCCGTTGATCGTGAGAAGTGGATTTCTGCTATGCAAGAAGAGATGCAATCGCTTGATAAGAATGGCACATGGGAAGTTGTGCCCTTTCCTAAATAGAAGAATGTCGTCCACTGTAAGTGGATATACAAGAGAAAGGAAGGTTTCTATCCTAGTGAGCTTCCAAGGTTTAAGGCAAGGTTAGTAGCAAAAGGTTTCAGCCAGATTCCAAGTATTGACTATAATGATGTTTTCTCTCCGGTTGTGAAGCATAGTTCTATTCGTGCTTTCTTTGGTATTGTTGCTACGCATGATCTTGAGATTGAGTGGCTAGATGTAAAGACTGCTTTTTTTCATGGTGAACTGGATGAGGAGATTTACATGGACCAACCTGAAGGGTTCATAGTTCCTAAAAATGAGGATTTTGTGTGCAAATTAAAGAGGCCGCTTTATGGTTTGAAGCAATCTCCAAGACAGTGGTACAAAAGGTTTGATTCATTTATGATCTCACAAGGTTTTAAGAGGTCTCAATTTGATAGTTGTGTTTACATTAAGTTTGTTGATGTATCACGTATATACTTGTTATTATATGTTGGTGATATATTAATTGCTGCCAAGAGCATGAAGGAAATTACTACTTTGATGGCACACCTAAGTAGTGAATTTGAGATGAAAGATCTTGGTGCTGCTAGGAAAATCCTAGGTATGAAAATTAAACGGGACAGAAAATCTAGGTTGTTATTTCTTAGTAAGTAAAGTTACGTTGAGAAAGTTTTCCAACGTTTTAATATGCATGATGCAAAATCTGTTAGTACTCCTGTTGCTCCTCACTTTAAATTGTCAGCATTGCAATGTCCTAGTTCTGATGAAGATATTGAGTACATGTCTCGAGTTCCTTATTCTAGTGTTGTTGGTTCCTTGATGTATTCTATAGTTTGTTCTCGTCCTGATTTATCATATGCTATGAGTTTGGTGAGTCGTTACATGGCTAATCCTAGTAAAAAACATTGGAAAGTTGTTTAGTGGATTTTCAGGTACCTTCGTGGCACATCAAATGCTTGCTTGAAGTTTGGCAAGACTGGTGAGGGACTCGCAGGCTATGTGGATTCAGATTTTGCTACTGACTTGGATAAGAGAAGGTCCCTCACAGGTTATATGTTCACGGTAGGTGGATGTGTCGTGAGTTGGAAGACAACGCTGCAACCAGTTGTTGCTCTATCTACAACCGAAGCATAATATTGATTGTTGCTGAAGCTTGCAAAGAATCTGTTTGGTTGAAAGGTTTGTATACTGAGCTTTGTCAGGATGATTCTTGTATTAACCTGTTCCATGACAGTCAAAGTATTATTTACCTTACTAACGATCAGATGCTTAATGAGAGAACAAAGCATATTGATATCAAGTATCATTATGTTCGTGACGTTGTTGCACAAGGTACACTAAATATATGCAAGATAAGCACTCATGATAATCCTGCTGATATGATGACAAAGCATGTTCCTGTTACTAAGTTTGAGCATTGGTATAACTGTTTAGCCCGAATGGCCGTTAACGTCGAAAGTGTTTTCTTTGTTTGTTTAGGGAGATGATTGATGTTGATGCTACAAGAAGAAATTTGTCTTAAGGTGGAGTTTGTTGAAGTATGCTCCAAATTCTATTAAGGAGGCTAGCTTTTGACGGACCAGCGTCTGAAGTTAGCCCATACCATGCCCAACAGGAACGCATGTGGGGGATGCGGAGGACAACAACCCCGTGGTACGGATCGTTGATGACTTAGGTTACCACCGCTATATATACCTCGTAAACCGTTGATGGGATAAGTTGAATCTGTGAAATCCCCGGTGTTGTGTAAATACTCCCCGTTATAGTGAAGATTTGCTAGCCGGCGTCCGTGGTTTTTTTCCTCTCTTTGTTGAAGAGGGTTTTCCACGTTAAATCTATGTCTCCCTTGTTATGATTTTATTTTTATTTATTATTATTTGATTTTCGCAAAGCTAACAAGGGGCCATGGTGATGGAAGCTTGGTCGCCTTCTTTTTAGTTCACCGGCATTAATCGTTTTGTACCACTGGTCGCTGTCTTCGCCATCATCAAGAAATGACCGTGAAATAACGAACTGCGGGCGCACCATGCCAAGTCGGCAAAGGGCGCTGCAAAACCGTGCTTCTTCGCATCATGCGCGGCGCACGTTGATGGCGTGTTGCTACCGCGCCACGCTACCATTAAGTTTTAACATTAGTGTGGAAGAATCTGGCACGCGGCCGGTAAAATCGTTCCAGGCACGTGCTGGCCCACCAAACCAGTGACGATACGTCGTTGCTAGTAACAGGCTGCCAGTGCAGAAATACTGACGGCGTACCAAAAAGTGAGACGCTACAAAAAAAAGATTGCCCATAGCCGTGGCATGCATTTTGCGTGGCGCTACTGACAGTTTGCGCCTTTCTCTACTATTGCGACATGGGTGCTAACGTCCTTACTACCTACATGTACATACAAGTACAGATTCACACAAATTAATTAGACCAAACACGGTTTTCTGAGGCCTAAGTATGAATTAAATTGTTCGTTAATTATTTTCTTAAAACCGACCATGGCCTTGCTTATAAAGAGGTATCGAGATCCGAGTCATCCTTACGCTCGAGTTTAGCTGAGTTTGAGTGAAGAGGGTTGTACTGGAGCAAACACCTTATAATTAAACTACAAAGAACTCATGATACCCTGTAGTCGTGTGGCTTCAACCTATTTGGTCGAATATATAGATATTATCGACACGGAAAAAACTTGAGCATCTAAAATAAGAGATTTAACTCGGAAAATATTTAATGAGGAGAACGATATTCTAGAATAATACTCCCTCATTTTTAAAATATAAGATGTTTTAGTTTTATGAAAGAAGTTTATCTAAATCTTTTTTAGTGTGTAGAATTGGAGTGAAACTACACACTTAAAGGGGACTAGATACACTTCTTTCATATAGCTAAAATATTTTATATTTTTTAAACGGAGAGAGTATAAGTTTTCTCTAGATCAGCCTTAGTTTTGAACTCGTGTGGTCGACATCCTGAATGTCGACAGTATCTATACTATTAAGTTGATTGAGATGGTTTTCGCCGCACCGGGATTTTCGTCCGTTGTTCCGAACGCTATGCGGCAGCCAAGTTCGGTTCGAACCCGTTTAGAGGATCACCAGCAAAGTCCCGCGATGTCAAAAAAAAAAGTTCCTCTCCCGCACGGACTGAATTGATTCCTACCAATTCGAATCCAGATTTCTTGCCCTTATATAGTCCTTCTCCTTTTCACACGATTTCCACAGAAATCGAAGCAAAAAGTCGAATATCGAATCGAATCTAGATCAATTATATACAAACTGGCCGGAGTTCGCTCGCCATGGAATCGATGCGGCGGGGAGCGAAGCTGCTGCGTACGATGACCAACGGTACCATCGCGTGCAATCCTCACAGGGAGAACCCTGATCCGGCCACAGAGGACCGGGATACGGGGTCGAGAGCGGACGTGGCTAGACAGAGCGAGGACGGTGGCAGCCGGCTGCCTCGTACAATCGAGACTTTTGTGTTGAAATAAATTGTCTAGTCCTTTTCATAAGTTCGAACTGTTGGTCTCCTCACAGAAAAAAGAGGCGGCGGCGGCTCCCTCCCTACAGATCTCAACCGGCGAGAGCGCTGGTTCCCTCTCCCTTCGCTTGCCGCTCCGACGGTAGGAGGGAGGGGGAACCTCGTTTCTCCGCCTAGTAGTTAGGGTTAGGGTATGTCTGCCATGGGGTGTCGTTGAGGTGGTGGAAGAGGCGCTCGGGCAATAAATTTGCCTCAACTCTACTCCCACACCGGCGACGACTTTCACAATGACGCCTCAGAGTTGATGGCAAGGTGTGCTAGTCGTTCCTTCAGATCGACAATTTGGTCTTCTCGCCTTTCATCAGATCTGGCGAGATCAGTTTCTCGGTGTGTTGTCGGCGTTCGTCGTTCTCAGCGGAACTGGTGTCCGGGGCGAGATGGTTTCTCTGGAGCGTGGATGTTGGTCCGGAGGTGGTGGATCTGTCGTTCTTCTCCGACTTTGTCGATGAGAGGCAGCGGATCTTGGTTCAAGATAGCACGGGGACGTCCCCCGGTCGACGTGCCACAACGACATGTGCCTCGCTGCGTGCAGCAGGCCTGTTCATCGACTCACAAAGCCTCGTTGGCGATGGTGCTTTTTTGGATCTTGCGGTGTTGGAGGTTCGACGTCTATTCCAGCGTGCGTCTCGATGGCGCTAGAGTTGGGTGGCGGCCGCTAGCTTCGGTGGTTGTAGAAAAACCTAGGGATCATTTTGTATTTCTCGGTCTCTTAGGATTTTATCTGTATTGTTTTCAGGATAATTACTTTATCACAGTTTGTCTTTTAGTTTTCATATGTGTTGCTCTATGTAACTTGTTTTTTGATTAATGGAATATGTGGTTGCTCCCAAAAAAAAAAGTTCGGACTGTTGGTTGCGTTGGCTAGCGCATGCAATTCAATATGGTATCAGAGCAGGAGGTCCTAAGATCAAATTCTAGCCAAAGCAGAATTAAACAAAAAAATACTGTGGCTCCCCAAAACACGTCACAATAGGCCAAAGGGCAAATACGTAGGGTGACTGTTGAAAATAAATTGTCTAGCCCTTTCCATAAGTTCGGACTGTTGGTTGCATTGGCTAGTGCATGCAATTCAATATTTTGAACCCGCCCTCTCTACCTACAAAATACTTAGGACCAGATGTGAGAAGCCATCCAACGAATACGAGGGTGGACAGCATGTTGCTCGCCGATGGTGGCGCTCTGCCTAGACCAGCGCTCTGGACGAGTGCCGAGAGCCCAACCGGTGTCGGAGACGCCGAGACCGACGGCAGCGAAGAGCGCTGCCACGCGCAGCAACAACAACCTGGAGGAGCCAATGCTGATGGTTGGGACGAGGCAGCGCGGAGATGCGAGTCCTCCTTGAAATAGGCTTTCGCCCCGCTTTATAAATAAATCCACACGGCCAAACCGATACAAATTGACGAGGGAAACCTCTTACAAGCAAATCAAAGATAAACAAGAAAAACTAAAAAGCACTGAGCTTGCCACCGAAGATCGTATCGAGACAAGGAAACCAGAGCTCCACAAAAACGCCCCCAAGAAGGTAACGACACACTAAAGCACCACCGCCATCGAGACCAGGAGGTCTAGGGTTTTCACCCAGAGCCCTAGAGCGGAGCGAGTAGACACAATGACGCCCTCAAGAGGGTCACGACACCTGTAGGCGTCGCCGTCGTTGGCGCCAGAGCACTGAGCTTTCGCCTGGAAAAACCCTCTCCGCACTTGGTACCTCAGTCCACCAACAGGCTCCGAGGCGCGCTTCCCACACACGATCTTGGCGCTAACACACCATGAGACCCCGACGCCCACTCCTTGTCACCCACATGGTCCAAAGAGACATGCCATCACCACCGCAACGTCGCCCTGCTGTCAAGACGTCCGTGCAGTCCATCTTCCGAGGTCGCCGCCCCAGCATCCGCGCACTCGCCGCCATGTAGAGAGGCTCGTTGTGTGGCCTGCAAGTAGAGATTGTTGGAACAGGTGGAGGCAACAGAATAGCCATCCTGAGGAGACCGTCCTCCACTGCCGAAGGATGGCCATTCCACATTGAGGCCTCTGCCAGTTTTTTTAGCTTTTCTTCGATTTGGAGACGATGGGTGAAAGTGCATGTGTGCCCCCATGTGTGGTTTTGTTAATTAATGGCAATCTTTATGGTCTCATGTTTGTATTGAGCTTTTACTTGTAGGATTTGTCCATAGGCAATGCTTGAACCATATGTTGGCTTCAAGGTTGGGAGAAGAAGAAAGTAGAGAATATCAATTGTTGACCAAGGTTTTAATGAGTGATCCGGAGATTGGTCAAGTGAGATTTGATCCTATAGCAAGTGTGTCTAAAGAATAAAGTTGGAGTGATATCTCTTATGTACCTTCAAGACACCAACGTAATGAACGAAGAAGAAATGAGGTGCAAGTTCAAGATGAGCCATCTCAAAGAGATCATTTGCTTTAAGCTTGCCATCCTATTGTGATCATGGATATGGGAAGATGATATTCCCAAAAGAGAAGCTCTACCATAGTGGAGTATGGGGAGCAATTTGTAAGTCTTCACCAAGCTAGCGCAATCAAGAAAGGTGTTCCATCTTGAGGTGGACAAGATCGCTATCGTCAAGCTCAAGTGGAATATTCTCAAGGCAAAGGTATGTTCTTGATAGGGTTTATTTCTTTCCGGTCTCATGGTGTTAGTTGGGGAGACCGGTTTATAGGATAGATAGTCGTACTATCAAGAGGGGCTCTTAGGTGATTAACTTGATCATATCCTTCGGAGAGAGCTCAAACCTTTGTATACTTGTCATCATCTTTCTTGGTTTTTATTTAGATCTCATCCATGTGAGGTTCTTGAGCTTGTGGTAATATTCATAACAAGCTCTAGTTCATCGAAAACGGATTTCATATGCGTTCTCTATTGCATTTTCGATATTGGAGGTTTTACCGGTTTGTCTTTTAGAGATTGGTAAAACCTTCCATTATTTGGTTCTTATGCATGAGAGGATTTAGAGCTTGTGTTAATCTTTATGACAAGCTCGAGTTCATCAAACGGATTTCCCTTTATACCTTATTACATTTTTGATCTTGGAGGTTTTTCCGGTTGCTCACCAAGAGAGGTATCTCACATCATAATACATGAAATGCTCTCTCTTGGTGGGATCCAATATTTCCGGTAGCTCTTGTCACCCCCTTTCCAACAAAATTAGTTTCGGATCAATCGGAGTCCCGATGCAAATGTTATGATCATTACAGTTTTATTGTTTCTATCAGTTTTGCCTCTCGCAGGTTTTCAGACCGGAGTCTCCAGCGTGCAGAATCAAGCTTGTGTCGTGCTATCCGGCAGATTTCAGCCGGAGTATCCAGTTGGTATCAACTGGAGTGTCCGTCCCAAAGGATTCCTTGGAGGGTGCGGATATTCGGTAACCTAAATCAGACTCTTCCTGGACACTATCCGGACTCTGGCCGGATTCTTTGCCAGGTCAGAGTGTCCGGTGCACTATGACCGGAGTGTCCGGTTTGGCCAGACTGTCCGGGGCAATTCAGCCAGACAGTCCGGGTCAAGTGGCTTCAACGGCTACATTTCTAGGGGGGCTATTTATATCCCCTTCTTCAACCTTGAGAAGCTGATCCTTCCAGAAGTGAAGAACCCTAACCCTAGAACCACCAAATCAACAAGAACTCCATCTACAACCATCCAGAGTTCTTGAGCTTTGGAGAAGCGAAGGAGGAGGCATTGATCTACTACTTCACCAAGAGAGATTTCCATTTCCCCCTCATTCACTTTAGGGCCCCTTGTTCTAGTGTTTCATGGGAAACCCTAGCTTTTGATATGGTTCTTACAAGCTTGTCTTTGATTGTTCTGACAGCTTGCTTCGATTTGGGAGCCTCCAATTAAGTTATGGATGTGCGCCTCGGACTTGTTGTAAAGGTGTCGGTGCTGACTCGTGTACTAACGAGCTTGTTGGGGAACCCCAAGAGGAAGGTATGATGAGCACATCAGTAAGTTTCCCTCATTTTTGAAACCAAGGTTATCAATCCAGTAGGAGCAAGGAAACACCCCAAAGGTGTTGCTAGCTGAGCCTTGGCAGGGCGCACTACCGGTGCTAGTAGCAACGTGGAGACCTGCACAACACAACCACATAACTCTATCCCCAACTTGCGATGAGGTTGTCAATCTCACCGGTTTTGCTAAAAATAAAGGATTAAATGTATGAAATGGAAGAAAGTAATAGTTTGCAGAAAGTAAACACAAAGCAGTAAACAGTTTGATTGTAGATTAAATGTAAAAGAAAGGACCGGGGTCCATAGTTCACTAGAGGTGGCTCTCCTTAAGATAGATAACATGTTGGGTGAAAAAATTACAGCGGGTCAATTGACAAACATCGAGAAAGCATACAAGCATATACTACTCATCTTGACTCCTTTGAGATTCGATTGGGCATTACAACATTATACATAGACCGTCATCCAACTGAATCTATGACTAATAATCCACCTTCAGGTTATCATCCGAACCCCCTCCAGTATTAAGTTGCAAGCAATAGATTATTGCATTATGAATTGCATGTAAAGTAAACAATACGATTGTTCTATGAACAAAGGATTGTTGTTTTCTCCCTAGTAGCAACTGCACATCTAGTACCTTAGAGATTTCTTTCACTTCCTCAGATTACTAGAGGCATGAACCCACTATCGCGCATAAATACTAACTCTTGGAGTTGCTAGCATCTACTTGGCCAAGATAGCTACTAACAACGGAAAGCATGCAAGATCACAAATAACAAAGACATGATAGAATCAATAATCAATCTGAAATAGCATCTCAATATCCATCGGATCCCCGCAAACACAACATGCAGAATTACAAATAGATGATCTTGATCACGAACGGAGCTCACAAGATCTATACATGATAGCACAAAGGAGGAGAACCAGCCATCTAGCTACTACATGGACCCGTAGTCCAGAGATGAACTACTCACGCATCACACCGGAGGCTTGCATGATGACATCGATATCGATATCTTCATTTTTGCGGATCATTCCTTGGAGGAACATCATCTTGATTTGTGCCATGTGCTGGATCCATAGTATATGCAAATTAAGAATTGCAAGTTATTATAATGCAAATAATCAAATGCAAATAAGCCTATGCAAATAATCCTATACAAATAATCCTATGCAAATAATCAAATGAAAATAATCCTATACAAATAATCCTATGCAAATAATCCTATGCAAATAATCAAATGAAAATAATCCTATACAAATAATCCTATGCAAATAAGCCTATGCAAATAATCAAATGAAAATAATCCTATGCAAATAATCCTATGCAAATAATCAAATGAAAATAATCCTATGCAAATAATCCTATGAAAATAATCCATAATTATTGCGGGATATGTGTCGATATGGGGTGGAGGAAGAAGGGGGATATGTGTCGATATGTCGATGCGTGTCGATATGGGGTGGAGGAAGAGTGAGGATATGTGTCGATATGTGTCGATATGGGGTGGAGGAAGAGGAGGGATATGTGTCGATATGCGGCGTCGTCCTCGACTCGAGGCAGGGCGAGGAGCTCGGTGAATTCTATGTACCTTCTTATCGCTATCCTATGTACCTTCTTGTCGCTATACTAGCTCGGTGAATCCTATAATATATATATATATGTTGGTACTAGTTCTTTTTTACACTTCACCCTTCCAAATCCGTGCGCTCGAAACATATGTCGATACTAGTTAACAAACATATGTCAATACTAGTTAACAAACATATGTCGAAACATATGTCGGTACACTTGACTGTTGTAGGATTAACAAACACTAGCAAACTACCCGTGCGTTGCTACGGGAAACAACATATGAATATTTGACTATTATCAAAAATATTGAGAAAACACAAGATGCTCACCAAGAGCGGTGGCGACGGCGGAGCTCCTCCGGGAGGGTGCAACGGATGGGGGCTGCAGGGGAGAAGATCTCGACGGCACGATGGACGGGGGCTACAGGGGAGCTCATCTGGCGTGGCGGCGGCGGAGCGACGGGCACGACGACAGACCTGCAGAGGAGAAGACCTAGGGTGAGCGGCGGTGGCGGGAGAGGAGGAAGGGCGAGGCGGCGGTGGGAGAGATCACCAGAGACCGGGGACGGCGTCGGCGGGCAGCCTGCCGGTGTCATTCTCTGATTTCCGCGCTTTTCCTTAGTCATTTAGTGAGTTTGGGGGGAACTGGGGAGGAAGAAGGTTGATAGTAATATACATCGGGGTCATTGGTCCCGGTTCATGCCATCAATCGGGACCGTTGATCCATCGGTCCCGGTTGATGGCATGAACCAGGACCAATGACCTGGGTGGGGGGCGTTGCTAGGCCGCCACGTGCCCAGGGTCATCGGTTCCGGTTGATGGCATGAACCGGGACCAATGACCCGTTTTTAGGTTTTTTCAAATTTGTTTTCTTCTTTAATTAATTAGGCGTTTCAATTTGAAATGATTATTTATTTGGAATTTGAAAAAGCTTTTAACAGGAAAAGTTCTTTAATTTAAATAACTAATCCAAAACCATTTTATGTTTTCAAAAATATTTATTGTAACTAAACTATTTTACTATTTTTAATTAAAAATGCATTAACAAATATTAGCAGGAGGGTGCCCAGATTTGAACTACAAGTACATGACGTAATGCGTGTGAATTTTTAAAAAAAATCATTTATAGGTTCACAACATGCTATTTCATCAGAGATCCACTTCAAGTTCAGCGAGGCTCAGCCCCGGACTAAGAAGCTTCATGCCCGCCGTTTTGAATATAGTTTGAAAGAGCATAAGAAATTCAAAAATGATCCAAACAATGTGAAACCTTCGCGTGGTGTCATATTATGTGTCATAGTTGCAAGGAAAAATATTGAACTTGAAAAATTGTAAACATCATAAAAAATCCTTCACAAAATAACCTATCATGTTCGAGATTTCATGGCATTTAGGTAAAACCACCAATGTTATAGCTAGAATCAGGGCATAGTTTGTGATAATGTGCCCATATTATGCACACATGTGCATCTTGGGATGGCTTATGATGTTGCGGGAGGAAGTTTTCCTTTTCAACGCACGAAATAGTCAATTTCTATTTTTGAGGTGCCGAAATCCGGGTGTTCTATGAAGCAACCACCAAATTAAAGTTTGATATTGGTACCAACCCATTTTTCAAAAATACTATACCACCTTAGATGGACAATTTCCCAACCGGTGGATCTGAAACCTTTTCGTCCATCCCTCATGAAAAAGACTAATTCCTGCCGAACCGGTAGGAGGTTACCCAGATTTGAACTACAAGTACATGATATAATTCTTGTGATTTTTTTAAAATCATTTATATGTTCAAAACATGCTATTTCATCAGAGATCCACTTCAAGTTTAGCGAGGCTCATCCCTAGGCTAAGGAGCTTCATGCCCGTCGTTTTGAATATAGTTTGAAACGGGCATAAGAAATTCAAAAATGATCCAAACAATGTGAAACCTTCGTGTGGTGTCATATTATGTGTCATAGTTGCAAGGAAAAATATTGAACTTGAAAAATTGCAAACATCATAAAAAATCCTTCACAAAATGACCTATCATGTTCGAGGTTTCATGGCATTTAGGTCAAACCACCAATGTTATGGCTAGAATATGGGCATAGTTTGTGATAATGTGCCCATATTATGCACACATGTGAATCTTGGGATGGATTACGATGTTGCAGGAGGAAGTTTTCCTTTTCGACGCACGAAAAAGCCAATTTCCATTTATGAGGTGCCAAAATCGGGGTGTTATGTGAAGCAACCACCAAATTAAAGTTTGGCATTGGTACCAACCCATTTTTCAAAAATACTAGACCACCTTAGATGGAAAATTTCCCAACCGGTGTATCTGGAACCTTTCCGTCCATCCCTCATGAAAAAGACAAATTCCTGCCAAATCGGTAGTAGGTTGCCCAGATTTGAACTACAAGTACATGATATCACATTAAGATAGCTTGCAAGCAAGTGATGTGATCACTAGAATGTTATATCATGGGAACGAGAAAAGAGTGCATGTTGGTAACGAGATCAAACTAGGTATTTGGATACCGATAATCGAATCTCGGACATGTATTATATCATGAGACAAAGGGATTAAATTACAAGCGTTAAAGGTTCTCACGATCACAGAAGTCATCGTTGAATATGCAGGAGTCAGTATGGATCTCCAGGTCCCGCTTCTGATTATTGATCTGAGAGGATTCTCAATCATGTCTACATTATTCGCGAACCGTAGGGTGACACACTTAAGAGTTACCGGACATCATTTTGGAGCACATATATTTCAGACGAAAGAATTGCAAAGTGCATGAATTGTTTCGATAGAAACCATAAATTGTATCGGGTGAAATTGCAGAAAGTGGTTCTGCATGTGATATTGCAATATTGCAAGGGGTTATATGTGAATGTTTGTTAATTAAAGTAACTAACAAAATTCTGAATAAATTTAATAAAAGAGTTCTATTAAATGAGAGAGCATTAAACTTAGAGAATTTTAATACATTTAAAGTGGGACTTTAAAAGGGAATGTGAAGAGGCATTTTAATGTGGAGGAGTTACCACCACATGAATGGAGGAGGTGAGGGGTCACCTCCATGAGGCACCGGCCATGGAGGGGGTACCCCCCTCCTCCTATAAAAGGCCCCCTTGTTCCTCCTTCTTCCACACCTCCTCGTGAAGGATCTCTCTCCCCCTCTAGAATTATTCCCCCATGGTCTCGGATTAGCGAGATACATGTTCCCGGTGGCATTTCGTCTGGAAGGAGTTACTGCTTCCGCTGGATCGGTGGAGCGAGGAGGTGGAGGTTGTCTGGTGGGTTGAACGTGTGTGTGAGGACGGATGCGCTGCTGATTTGCGGCGCTCGGACTTCCACAAGATCTTGAGATCGGCAAGTGTACGACTACATCAACCACGAGTTCCTACTCGTTAACAAAACTCGTTGTCTTCGAGGGTAAGTTCTCGATGGATGTATGTCCACCCGTTGCTCTGTACCTAGTAGATAGATCTTTCCGCGTAGTTCTCATGATAGGAAAATTTTGTTTTCTATGTTGCGGACCCAACAGTGGTATCAGAGCCTGATCTATGCGTAGGTGCTTTGCACGGGCAGTACACATATGTTTATATGTGGGCGATGATGATCATGTTATTGCATCCTCTATGTATTTTGGATATTGGTGGCATAGTGGGATGAAGCGGCCCGGACCAACCTTACATGTCATTGTACATGAGACCGGTTCCACGACTGACATGCAACTAGTTTTACATAAGTGACTGGCGGGTGTCTGTCTCTCCTACTATAGTAAATATCTGATTTAAAACGAGTTGCTAATAACTTGGTTATCCTCGTTGTGGTTCATGTTCGCAGGTAAGAACGGTTCTATCTCCGAAAGCCCTAAGCCACGTAAAACTTGCAATTGATAAATTAGAGGCGTCTAGTTTAGATCGTTGCTGGGCTAGTGTATTGATATGGTATTGTTGTAAGTAGATGTATGATAGATACTCTTACAACACATTCAACGTGTAAGTTCCATAGACCTTGGCCTTACACACAAAGGAATGATAGAGATCATACCACGATGCAAATGATAGAGATCGAATGCATGGACCATGTCATCTCACTTTACACATTAGATGTTAGCATCTTATACTGCTAGTTTGGTGCTTTTGGTAGCATTGTAAGATGATCCCTCATTTAGATATCAAGATAAAATGTGTTCTTCCTTAAGTATGCACCGTTCTATGAATCGTGTTTCGAGACATCACGTGATGATCGGGTGTACTCGACTCTACGCTTTCATACAACGGGTGTAAGACAGTTTTACACACGCGAGTACTAAGGTTCTTACTTGGCGAGCATAGCATGTACAGACATGGCCTCGGAACACGAATCGAAAGGTTAAGCTTGAGTCATATAGTTGATATGATGCCTATATAGATGCTCGCCTTTGAAGCTACACCGACTCACGTGATGATCGGACTTGGTGTAGTGGATTTGGTTCATGTAATCACCAAAAGGCACAAGGGATGTCATTTTTGAGTGGGAGTTCATTAGTAATTTGGATTAGTTGAACTCACTCTATCATAAACTTAGTCTAAATAAACTTCACAAATTATGTTGTAGATGGCACCACCTGCTTTTAATTTCAATGTGTTCATGGAGAAAGAGAAACTTGCTGTCAATGGTAGCAACTTCACCAACTGGGCTATGAATTTGAGGATTCTTCTCACTGCTGCACAAAAGCAATATGTGCTAGAGGCGCCGCTAAGCCCCCCACCAGCTCCTGGTGCCCCCGACGAGGAAAAGAATGTCTATATAACTCATCAGGAGGACCACAACTTAGTTCATTGCGGCATACTGGATGGGCTTGAGGAAGAACTTTGAAAGCGTTTCGAAAATGGCAATGCCTTTGATACCATGGGAGAATTGAAAATGATTTTCGATACCCATGCTGCCGTAGAGAGTTATAATTCTTCTGAAAAGTTCTTTAGCTGCATGATGGAAGAGAACAACTCCGTTAGTGAGCACGTACTCAAAATGTCTAGGTACGCCGATTAGCTTGTGTCCTTGGAAATAACGATTCCCATTGACTTAGGCATACATCGTGTTCTCCAATCTCTGCCACCTAGCTACAAGAGCTTCGTGATGAACTATAACATGCAGGGCATGAAGAAGTCTCTTCCCGAGCTTCCGTCAATGCTTAAGACTGCAGAATTGGAGATTAGGAAAGAACATCAAGTGTTGATGATCAATAAGACCATCGGTTTCAAGAAGGATAAGAAAGGCAAGCAGAAGGGAAAGAAGGGCGGAAAATCTGTTGCCGCACCTAAAAAGAAACCCCGAGCTGGCCCTAAGTCTGATACCGAGTGCTACTATTGCAAGGGGACTGGCCATTGGAAGCACAACTGCACCAAGTATTTGGCAGACAAGAAGGATGGCAAGGCAAACAAAGTTATATGTGATATACATGTTATTGATGTGTACTTGACTAGTACTCGCATTAGCACCTGGTTATTTGATATGGGATCGGTTGCTAATATATGTAACTTGATTCAGGGGGTGCGGAACAAGCGACAGCTAGCAAGGGATGAGGTCACGATGCGGGCCGGCAATGGATCAAGAGTTGATGTGTTCGCCGTCTGCCTCTCCATATGTCGTCGGGATTAGTGATAAATCTGAATAATTGTTATTTTGTGCCTGCACTAAGCATGAACATTGTATCTGGATCGTGTTTGACGCGAAGTGGTTATTCATTTAAATCTATAAAAAATGGTTGTTCGATTTATATGGATAATATCTTTTATGGTCATGCACCTGTGTTGAATAGTTTATTTCTATTGTATCTCGATAGTAGTATTATGCATATTCATTGTGTTGATGCTAACAGGATTAAACTTGATGATGATATATCTACATATATGTGGCACTGCCATCTAGGTCATATTAGCGTTAAACGCATGAAGAAACTCCATTCCGATGGACTTTTGGAATCACTTGATTTTGAATCATTTGATACATGTGAGCCATGCCTTATGGGCAAGATGAGTAGAACGTCGTTTTCCGGTTCAATGGAACGGGCGACAGATTTATTGGAAATCATACATACTGATGCGTGTGGACCAATGAGTTTGTCTGTGCGAGGTGGATATCGTTATTTTGTTACTTTCACGGATGATTTTAGTAGATACGGGTATATCTATTTGATGAAACATAAGTCTAAAACTTTTGAAAAGTTTAAGGAATTTCAGAATGAAGTGGAAAATCATCGTAACAGAAAGATCAAATTTCTACGGTCCGACCGTGGAGGAGAGTATCTTAGTTACGAATTTAGCACACATATGAAAAATTGTGGAATAGTTTCACAACTCACGCCTGCCGGAACACCACAATGTAATGGTGTGTCAGAACGTCGTAATCGTACTTTATTGGATATGGTTCGATCTATGATGTCTCTGACTGACTTGCCACTGTCATTTTGGGGTTATGCACTAGAAACCGCTGCATTCACTTTAAATCGGGCACCATCTAAATCCGTCGAAACGACACCATATGAATTATGGTTTGGAAACCATTTGAGGATTCTTCTCACTGCTGCACAAAAGCAATATGTGCTAGAGGCGCCGCTAGGCCCCCCACGAGCTCCTGATGCCCCTGACGAGGAAAAGAATGTCTATATGACTCGTCCGGAGGACCACGACTTAGTTCATTGCGGCATACTGTATGGGCTAGAGCCAGAACTTCGAAAGTGTTTCGAAAATGGCAATGCCTTTGATACCATGGGAGAATTGAAAATGATTTTTGATACCCATGCTACCGTAGAGAGTTATAATGCTTCTAAAAAGTTCTTTAGCTGCATGATGTAGGAGAACAACTCCGTTAGTGAGCACGTACTCAAAATGTCTGGGTACGTTGATAAGCTTGTGTCCTTGGGAATAACAATTCCCATTGACTTAGGCATACATCGTGTTCTCCAATCTCTGCCACCTAGCTATAAGAGCTTCGTGATGAACTATAATATGTGATACATTGCAAATGTATCTATAATTTTTGATGTTCCATGCTTGGTTTTATCTACTTTCTTGTGTTTTGTCCAAACTTTGGAGTACTTTTCTTATGATTTCTTGAACTAACCTATTAACAAGATGCCACAGTGCCATTTGCATGTTTTCTGCTGTTTTTGGTTCCAGGAAGTCAGAAAATGAATATTCCCGGAATTAGACGGGACAAAAGCTAAAGTTACTATTTTCCCGGAAGACTCACGGAGCCAGAAGGAGAGTCGGAGAGAGGCCATAGGGTGGCCACACCACCCCTAGGCGCGGGTCCACCTAGGATGCGCCAGGGCATGGTGTGGCCCCCCTGGCCGCCCACCGACCTTGCCCTCTGGCCTATAAGAAGCCTCCCGAAGCCAAAACCCTAGATAATCAAGCCTCTAGCCACGAAAAGTTCCGCAACGCCGCCGCCACCGAAGGGGAGATTCGGGGGAAGAAAGTCTCTGTTCCGGCACTCTACCGGGACGGGGAAGTGCCCCCGGAGCCATCTCCATCGATCTCCACCGCCATCTCCATCACCATTGCTGATTCCCATGATGAGGAGGGAGTAGTTCTCTCTCGAGGCTAAGGGCTCTACCGGTAGCTATGTGTTCATCTCTCTCTATGCATGATCTTATAGAGATCATGAGCTTGTAATCTATAGATATATTCTGCTACTCAAGTGCTTTAATGAATCTCTGCTCTCCCCATGTGTGTGAAAGTGACAGCGTGCTCACCATGGTGGCACTTAGGCTAGAGATTACATATACTTGTTATGAGTTATATTTGGAGTTGGATGTCTTTATGAAATTGTGGTGTTTGTTAGAACCATCTAGTGCTCAAGGTGACAGTGTGGGGTTTTCTAGATGCGAAAAGCTTACTTTGAGGTGTGATGTTATAGCCCTACCATGGATTAGAGTGTCCAAACGGAGAGTAGTTTAGAGTAGTATCATAAAGAGAAGATATTTATATGAGAGTGTTCACTAGTGAAAGTATGATCCCTAGTCCTTGTTTCTAAGCATTGAAACTTCGTTTGCAACTAGATCTGTTACATGTTTGCTTGCTTCCATCTTTATTTCAGTTTTACTTTAGTCTCTTCCACACCATCAAGTTATTTTCTATCACTGTTACCACTTATAATTATCTATACCACTTGTATTTTACTATCTCTTCGCCGAACTAGTGCATCTATACACCTGAGAAGTGTATTGGGTGTGTTGCGGACACAAGAGACTTCTTGTATCTTGATTGCAGGATTGCTTGAGAGGGAATACATTTGACCACTTCCTCCCTGAGTTCGATAAACCTTGGGTAATCCACTTAAGGGAATACTTGCTGCTGTTCTACAAACCTCTGCACTTGGAGGCCCAATAACTGTCTACAAGAATAGAAGTGCGTAGACATCAAGCTATTTTCTGGCGCTGTTTCCGGGGAGGTAAGGTAAAAGGTATTCACAGCGGAGGATTAAAGAAGAAGAACCTCCCACGGCAAACGCCTATTTTCTAGCGCCGTTACCGGGGAGGTAAGGTAAAAGGTACTCACATCCTCCGTGTGAGTGCTCGAAGTTATTTCCTTTAGATTCTGCAATTTTGTCTTTTTGTTTCTTTTTTTCACTAGTTAGGCTTAATGGAAAACAACAAAAAAATTAGAGAGCTATGGAACTTTATTTGCATGCTAATAGCAATGTTGTTAGTATGAATTCTTTGGACATGAAGTGTTTGAAGAGAAAATTAAAAAACCTATGGAACTTTATTTGCATGCTAATAGCAATGTTGTTAGTATGAATTCTTTGGACACCATTATTGCTAATGCTATGGAAAAGTCTAAGCTTGGGGAAGCTAGTTTTTATGAAAATGATCTTTTTAGTTCCCCAGCTTTGGAAGATAGCTATTCTATTGCTTATGATGATTCCAAACCTCCAATATATGCTGGTTACAATGAGAAATATGATATTTTCAGTCCACCTACTATTGAGGAAAAATTAATTATGACTACAATATGCCTCCTATATTTGATGATTATGGTGATGAGAATAATAATGATAGCTATTTTGTTGAATTTGCTCCCACTACAATTAATAAGAATGACTATGTTTATGTGGAGAGTATTAATTATTTTATGCATGTGGCTCATGATAAGAATGTTTTATGTGATAGTTATATTGTTAATCTATTCATGTTGCTACTGAAAGTTATTATGAGAGAGGGAAACATGGTTCTATGCATCTCAATAATATTAAATTTCCCCTCTTTATGTTGAAAATTTTGAAGTTGCACTTGTTTTGCTTTACTATGCTTGTTGCTTTGTGCTTTCATGACTTGTTTCTTTACAAGATTCCTATGCATAGAAAGTGGTTTAGACTTAAATGTGCTTTGAATTTTCTTCTTGATGCTCTCTTTTACTTCAATTCATATTTCTTATGTGAGCACCTTCTCAAACTATCATGCCTAACTTAAAGGCGTTAAAGAAAAGTACTTATTGGGAGATAATCCAAAAGTTGTAGTTGAGTCTTGGAAGTTACTACCTCTGTAATAACCGCTCCTTATCCTTTTTATTTGCTTTTTGTGCCAAGAGTAACCTCTAATGAGAGAGAAGTAATGATTAGAAAAGTTGCTGTCCCGGAACAGATTTCTGTGCTTCACCGTAAAAATTCGTATAAAATCTCTAAACGTCTTTTTGAGGCATGACTTTTTGTGCTTCTGCCCCAGGTTGTTATCTAACTTTCCTTAGTTCAACACTTTTTGATTTGAGTAACAGAAGGTCTTCGAAAAAATTCGTCTTTACCAGCTAGTCTGTTTTAACAGATTTCTGCCATTATTTGCATTTGCTTCTTGTTGGTTCCTTTTTGAGTTCTTTTGGGGAATTGAACTTTTTGAGGGAAGTGCTACAGTAGCTAGTGTTCTAATGGAAGTTTATTTGGTGTTAGAACTGAACCTTAAGACTTATTTATCTTGAGTGCACTAATGTTGCTAATAAGGATTGTGTGAAGTTTTGTATGAAGGAAAAATTTCAGGTGTATGGAAGGAATGAGTAATGATATGAAGGATGGACTAAAGCTCAAGGTTGGGGATGCCACGCGTGTCACCCCAAGAAATATCCAAGAAATACAAGCGTCAAAGCTTGGGTATGCCCAAGGCATCTCCTTCTTCATCAATAAAAATCCCAGGTTTCTTCCAAACGCTTCATTTTTATTGTTTCATGCACAGTTGTGTTGTTCTTGGAGCGTCTTCTTTTTCGTTTTTGTTTTGGTTTTTTCTTGGTTTTCTTAGTTTGCTTGAATAAGTTGGTTGGATCCCAACACACTTCTTTTGGAGAGAGACACGCTCCGATTTCATTGCCTAGAACACTCTAGTTTTCATTCTTATTGTTCTGTGAGTGTTCTCTTTTGCTAGCACCGTGTTTATCCTTAGTTTTCGCGTGCTTTCATCTTAGAACTTTTTAGTTCTTCTTTGTGGATTTGTGAGACAAGCTCACTGATCTTTATTTATTATCATCTCTGTGAGTTGTTTCAAATAGTTTGGTTTGGATTGGAAAAGAGTAGGAAAGTTCATGCTTAAGTGGTAAAGAGAGCTTGTTATTGATTGTGGCCTATGCTTTGTCATGCCATGCTTGATATTGTTTTGGCTTTAGGCTTAGTATTATTTGCTGTAGAATGACATGTTATAAACAATTGAGATTGCTTAATGTGCCTTGGATGAATCATGCGTTGTTTTAGCATATTAAAGCATAGTATAGTGGTATTCTCATTTGATGCTTTATTTGGGTTGACTTGGCACATGCTCACACCATGTTATGACTACCCCAAGTCACCATAGCCTTTATGATCCTTTATTTTTCAACTTGTAGTATCACTTTATGCTTTGATCAATGATGTTTTGTCGCTCTGCATGATTATGGACATTATTGGTCTCTTAGTTTGTCGCTCCCAGTCTTTTGCTAGCCTCCACAACAAAGTATGAGTTCCACTCATGCATCCAACTCCCTAAACCAAGTTATTCCAAAGATTCCACCATACCTACCTATTAGCTTATGTTATTCCAAGTATATTCATGCTTTTGTTTACCTTCCAAATTAAACTTGTTATGAGAGAAGTCGTGATTAAAGCTCTCACAAACTTGATGGCACACTTTAATTTTCTTGCCCTTAATAAACTTGAACCATTGTGTCTTCTGTGTTGTATATGCTTGCACTTATTTGTCGAGAATTAGCAGAACCATGCTTTCATGTGGAACGCTTTCAACATTGCACTTGGTACTTGTACCTAGTTGATATCATGCTCTTTTGTATATGGATGTCGTTGGTGTGAAATGAAAGGGGAGCTTGTAAGTCCATGGAGTTATGTATATGTGTTAGAGAAACGCATGGGCCGCTGGTCTAATCCATCCTAACATGGTGGAAACCTGCAGCGTAACCATAATGAGCTGTCTATGAAGCATTCTTCTTATAAAAAAGAGTCCTATATTGAAAAAAAAGAAAAAGAAAAAAAAGAGATATTATGAAAAGAGGAAAGAGAGAAAAAAGCACCATATTCCCATTGTAAATAAGAAGAATGCTGATATGCTCGTTGTCTGATTGCCTTGTCATTTTGATATGGGGATTCTTCCGTATCATCGGGCAAGGGGTACCCCGTTGGCGGTTCTCTATGATACACATGTACTTACAATGACAAGAACTTACCGGTGACTAAACTTGAGTAGCATGAGGAGCGGCCCTCGTATACAAGGGACATGAGATTTCTGGCTTATACTTCGTCAAGCATGTACACCATAGTTTGTTCACTTTAACCTTAATCACTTCAAGATGCTTATGATAGGGGCAATGAGAGCTGAAAGCAATAAGTACCATAATTTTTGGAAGCTCTTTAAGAGACTTGAATCCCTACTTCCTTTTACAAAGGCCTTTCTTCCACCATTATATTGAGTCTCCGCCTTCTACCTTTATGCACCTACTTTGAGAGCATAGTGGCCATTCTTAGTTCTATGTGCATTGTCCCAAGACTAGTTGATTGATGCATATTTTGATATTGCTTGTTTTAAACTATTGTATCTAGTCACTCTTATGAACTTTGAAGGTGTCCTATGCATTTATATTTGCTACTCTATTGAGAGACAAGCTGAATACTATTATGCTATGCTTTCTTTATGTGAAACAAACAAACGTCTTGCAAAGCATTGTTATTCATGAATCTTTTGTTTGTGCCTTTTCATGTTGCATCATAGTTTCTTTGCTTATTGCTAGAACCTTGTCTTTCATGTTATGATTGAAGTACTATGATCCCAGCTTTGAATGTTTTACAAATATGTTGATCAAGTCTTTGATGGTGCATGTCACCTTAAAAATTATTCTTTGTTTTTATCACTTACCTACTAGAGGACGAGCAGGAGTTAAGCTTGGGGATGTTGATACATTGCAAATGTATCTATAATTTTTGATGTTCCATGCTTGGTTTTATCTACTTTCTTGTGTTTTGTCCACACTTTGGAGTACTTTTATTATGATTTCATGGCCTAACCTATTAACAAGATGCCACAGTGCCAGTTGCATGTTTTCTGCTGTTTTTGGTTCCAGGAAGTTACAAAATGAATATTCTCAGAATTGGACGGGACAAAAGCCAAAATTACTATTTTCCCGGAAGACTCACGGAGCCAGAAGGAGAGTCGGAGAGGGGCCATAGGGTGGCAACACCACCCCTAGGCGCGGGTCCACCTAGGGCGCGCCAGGGCATGGTGTGGGCCCCCTGGCCGCCCAGCGACCTTGCCCTCTGGCCTATAAGAAGCCTCCCGAAGCCAAAACCCTAGATAATCAAGCCTCCAGCCACGAAAAGTTCCGCAGCTCCGCCGCCACCGAAGGGGAGATTCGGGGGACAGAAAGTCTCTATTCCGGCACCCTGGCGGGACGGGGAAGTGCCCCCGGAGCCATCTCCATCGATCTCCACCGCCATCTCCATCACCATTGCTGATTCCCATGATGAGGAGGGAGTAGTTCTCTCTCGAGGCTAAGGGCTCTACCGGTAGCTATGTGTTCATCTCTCTTTATGCATGATCTTATCGAGATCATGAGCTTGTAATCTATAGACCTATTCTGCTACTCAAGTGCTTTAATGAATCTCTGCTCTCCCCATTTGTGTGAAAGTGACAGCGTGCTCACCATGGTGGCACTTAGGCTAGAGATTACATATACTTGTTATGAGTTATATTTGGAGTTGGATGTCTTTATGAAATTGTGGTGTTTGTTGGAACCATCTAGTGCTCAAGGTGACAGTGTTGGGTTTTCTAGATGGGAAAGGCTTACTTTGAAGTGTGGTGTTATAGCCCTATCATGGATTAGAGTGTCCAACTGGAGAGTAGTTTAGAGTAGTATCATAAAGAGAAGATATTTATATGAGAGTGTTCACTAGTGAAAGTATGATCCCTAGGCCTTGTTTCTAAGCATTGAAACTTCGTTTGCAACTAGATCTGTTACATGTTTGCTTGCTTCCATCTTTATTTCAGTTTTACTTTAGTCTCTTCCACACCATCAAGTTATTTTCTATCACTGTTACCACTTATAATTATCTATACCACTTGTATTTCACTATCTCTTCGCCGAACTAGTGCACCTATACACCTGACAAGTGTATTGGGTGTGTTGGGGACACAAGAGACTTCTTGTATCTTGATTGCAGGATTTCTTGAGAGGGAATACCTTTGACCACTTCCTCCCTGAGTCCGATAAACCTTGGGTAATCCACTTAAGGGAAAACTTGCTGCTGTTCTACAAACCTCTGCACTTGGAGGCCCAACAACTGTCTACAAGAATAGAAGTGCGTAGACATCAATATGCAGGGCATGAAGAAGTCTCTTCCTGAGCTTCTATCAATGCTTAAGACTGCAGAAGTGGAGATTAGGAAAGAACATCAAGGGTTGATGATCAATAATACCACCGGTTTCAAGAAGGACAAGAAAGGCAAGCATAAGGGAAAGAAGGGTGGCAAATCTGTTGCCACACCTGAAAAGAAACCCCGAGATGGCCCTAAGTCTGACACCGAGTGTTACTATTGCAAGGGGACTGGCCATTGGAAGCGCAATTGCCCCAAGTATTTGGCGGACAAGAAGACCAGCAAGGCAAACAAAGGTATATGTTATATACATGTTATTGATGTGTACTTGACTATTACTCGCAGTAGCACCTGGGTATTTGATACGGGATCGGTTGCTAATATATGTAACTCGATTCAGGGGCTGCGGAACAAGCGACAACTAGCAAAGGATGAGGTCACGATGCGGGTCGGCAATGGATCAAGAGTTGATGTGATCGCCGTCGGAACGCTACCATTCCATATGCCATCGGGATTAGTAATAAATCTAAATAATTGTTATTTGGTTCCTGCACTGAGCATGAACATTGTATCCGGATTATGTTTGATGCAAAGTGGTTATTCGTTTAAGTATGAAAACAATGGTTGTTCGATTTGTATGGAAAATATCTTTTATGGTCATGCACCTGTGTTGAATGGTTTATTTCTGTTGGATCTCGATAGTAATATTACGCATATTCATAATGTTGATGCTAAAAAGATTAAACTTGATAATGATACATCTACATATATGTGGCACTGCCGTCTGGGTTATATTGGTGTTAAACGCATGAAGAAACTCCATTCTGATGGACTTTTGGAATCACTTGATTTTGAATCATTTGATACATGTGAGCCATGCCTTATGGGCAAGATAACTAGAACGCCGTTTTCCGGTTCAATGGAATGGGCGACAGATTTATTGGAAATCATACATACTGATGTGTGTGGACCAATGAGTGTGTCGGCGCGAGGTGGATATCGTTATTTTGTTACTTTCACGGATGATTTGAGTAGATATGGGTATATCTATTTGATGAAACACAAGTCTGAAACCTTTGAAAAGTTCAAGGAATTTCAGAATGAAGTGGAAACTCATTGTAATAGAAAGATCAAATTTCTTCGGTCTGACCGTGGAGGTGAGTATCTAAGTTATGAGTTTAGCACACACATGAAAGAGTGTGGAATAGTTTCACAACCCACGCCTGTCGGAACACCACAACGTAATGGTGTGTCGGAACATTGTAATCGTACTTTATTGGATATGGTTCGATCTATGATGTCTCTGACTGACTTGCCACTGTTATTTTGGGGTTATGCACTGGAAACAACTGCATTCACTTTAAATCGGGCACCATCTAAATCCGTTGAAACGACACCGTATGAATTGTGGTTTGGAAACAAACCTAAGTTGTCATTTCTTAAAGTTTGGGGATGCGATGTTTATGTGAAGAAACTTCAGCCGGATAAACTCGAACCCAAAGTGGAAAAATGCGTCTTCATAGGATACCCTTAGGAAACGATTGGGTATACCTTCTATCAAAGATCCGAGGGCAAGGTTTTTGTTGCCAAGAATGGATCCTTTCTTGAGAAGGAGTTTCTCACGAAAGGTGAGTAGTCGGAAGGTAGAACTCGAAGAGGTTATTGAACCTTCTCTTCATGAAATGGCGAGTGGCGCAGCACCGGAAATTGTTTCGGAGTTGACTTCACCTAATGAAGAGAGAGCTAATGATATTGATCATGAAACTCCGAAAGAGGACACTACCGAACCTCGCAGGTCAAGTAGGACACGTGCAGCTCCTGAACTGTACGGTAATCATGTTGTGAATTTCATGGTTGATGAAATAGATGACCCTGCGACGTATGAAGAAGTGTTGATGAGCCCGGATTCCAACAAATGGCTAGAAGCCATGAAATCCGAGATGGAATCCATGTACAAGGACCAGGTTTGGACCTTGGTGGCCTTACCTCACGATCGAAAGGCCGTTGAGAATAAATGGATTTTCAAAAGAAAAACTAATGCTGATGGTAATGTGACCATCTATAAGGCTCGACTTGTCGCAAAGGGGTTTCGACAAATTCAAGGAGTTGACTACGATGAGACATTCTCTCCCGTAGCGATGCTTAAGTCGGTTAGGATTATGTTAGCAATTGCTGCATATTTCGATTATGAAATATGGCAGATGGATGTCAAAACTGCGTTCCTCAATGGTAATATTGAAGAAGAGTTGTATATGATGAGGTGATCAAAGAGTTTGGATTTGTACAAACTTATGGAGAGGCTTGTATTTACAAGAAAGTGAGTGGGAGCAATGTGGAATTTCTTATATTATATGTGGATGACATATTATTGATTGGAAATGATATAGATCTTTTAAACAGTGTTAAAAGTTATCTAAACAGCAAATTTTCAATGAAAGACCTTGGTGAAGCGTCATATATATTAGGCATTAAAATCTATAGAGATAGATCAAGGCACCTAATTGGGCTATCGTAGAGTACATACCTTGATAAGATATTAAAGAAGTTTAATATGGACGGAAGTAAGAAGGGGTTCTTACCTATGTTGCAAGGCAAGACATTAAGTAAGACTCAAAGTCCGGCTACGGCGGAAGAAAGAGAGATAATGGATAAGATCCCCTATGCATCAGCCATAGGCTCTATAATGTATGCCATGCTATGTACAAGACCGGATGTGGCACATGCTATTAGTTTAACTAGTAGGTACCAATCTGATCCAGGTTCAGAACACTGGATAGCGGTCAAGAACATCCTCAAGTACTTGAGAAGAACTAGGGATATGTTTCTTATATACGGAGGTGAAGAAGAGCTAGTCGCTAAGTGTTATGTCGATGCTAGCTTTGACACCGATCCGGATGACTCTAAGTCTCAATCCGGATACGTATTTCTCTTGAACGGAGTAGCAGTTAGTTAGAGGAGTTCCAAACAACCTGTGGTGGCTGGATCAACGACAGAGGCGGAATATGTTGTTGCTTCAGAAGCGGCGCAGGAAGCGGTTTGGATGAAAGAGTTCATTACGGAACTAGGTGTGGTTCCTAGTGCATTGGACCTAATGGTGTTCTATTGTGACAACAATGGAGCCATAGCGAATGCCAAGGAACCGAGGTCTCACAAGAATTCCAAGCATATTAAGCGCCGGTTTCACTCCATCCGCGAGCATGTCAAGGATGGAGATATAAAGATTTGTAAAGTACACACGGACCTAAATGTAGCAGATCCGTTGGCTAAAGCTGTCCCTAGGGCAAAACATGATCAACACCAGAACTCCATGGGTGTTAGATTTATCACTATGTGAACTAGATTATTGTCTCTAGTGCAAGTGGGAGACTGAAGGAAATATGCCCTGAGAGGCAATAATAAAGTTGTCATTATGTATTCCTTATATATGATAGATGTTTATTTTGCATGCTATAATTGTATTGATCGGAAACATCAATACATGTGTGTTTAATAAACAAAAAGGGTTCCTAGTTATGCCTCTCTTATAGACTAGCTTATTGATTAACAAGATGCTCAAGGTTTCCTGATCATGGACATTGGATGTTGTTAATAACAAGGTCACAACATTTGTGAAATGATGTGATGAACATTCATCCGAAGTATAGCATTACGATCAAGTCATTATGTTTACATTGCTATAACATCATACGAAGTAATCTTTATCCTTAGACCATGAGATCATGTTAATTGCTAACACCGGAAGAGTATCTTGATAACATCAAACATCACACCGTAACAGGGTGACTATAAAGATGGGTTCAGTGCTACGATGGTGTTATGTTGAGGCTCATGGATCAAGAGTGGAATTTGTCAATCCCGATGACGGATAGATATACTCTAGGCCCTCTCGGTGATATCACATTAAGATAGCTTGCAAGCAAGTGATGTGATCACTAGAATGTTATATCACGGGAACGAGAAAAGACTGCATGTCGGTAGCGAGATCAAACTAGGTATTTGGATGCCGATGATCGAATCTCGGACATGTATTATATCATGAGACAAAGGGATTAAATTACAAGCGTTAAAGGTTCTCACGATCAGAGAAGTCATCGTTGAATATGCAGGAGTCAGTATGGATCTCCAGGTCCTGCTTCTGATAATTGATCTGAGAGGAGTCTCAATCATGTCTGCAATATTCGCGAACCATAGGGTGACACACTTAAGAGTTACCGGACACCATTTTGGAGCACATATGTTTCAGACGAAAGAATTGCAAAGCGCAGGAATTGTTTCGATAGAAACCGGAAATTGTTTCGGGTGAAATTGCAGAAAGTGGTTCTGTATGTGATATTGAAATATTGCAAGGGGTTATATGTGAATGTTTGTTAATTAAAGTAATTAACAAAATTTTGAATAAATTTATTAAAAGAGTTTTATTAAATGAGAGAGCATTAAACTTAGAGAATTTTAATGCATTTAAAGTGGGACTTTAAAAGGGAATGTGAAGAGGCATTTTAATGTAGAGGAGTTACCACCACATGAATGGAGGAGGTGAGGGGTCACCTCCATGAGGAACCGGCCATGGAGGGGGTACCCCCTCCTCCTATAAAAGGCCCCCCTCTTCCTCCTTCTTCCACACACCTCCTCGTGAAGGATCTCTCTCCCCCTCTAGAATTATTCCCCCATGGTCTCGGATTAGTGAGATACATGTTCCCTGTGGCATTTCATCTGGAAGGAGTTGCTGCTTCCGCTGGATCGCTGGAGCGAGGAGGTGGAGGTTGTCCGGTGGCTTGAACGTGTGTGCGAGGACGGATGTGCTGCTGATTTGCGGCGCTTGGACTTCCACATGATCTTGAGATCGGCAAGTGTACGACTACGTCAACCACGAGTTCCTACTCGTTAACTCGTAGATAGATCTTGGCGTGTAGTTCTCATCGTAGAATTTTTTTTGTTTTCTATGCTGTGGACCCAACACTTCGTTCATGATCAAGATCATCTATTTGTAATTCTGCATGTTGTGTTTGCTGGGATCCGATGGATATTGAGATGCTATTTCAGATTGATTATTGATTCTACCATGTCTTTGTTATTTGTGATCTTGCATGCTTTCCGTTGTTAGTACCTATCTTGGCCAAGTAGATGCTAGCAACTCCAAGAGTTAGTATTTATGCTTTATAGTGGGTTCATGCCTCTGGTAATTTGGGGAAGTGACAGAAATTTCTAAGGTACTAGATGTGTTGTTGCTACTAGGGAGAAAACAACAATCCTTTGTTCATAGAACAATCGGATTCTATACTTTACATGCAATTCATAATGCAATAATCTGTTGCTTGCAAATTAATACTGGAGGGGGCTCAGATGATAACCTGAAGGTGGATTATTAGTCATAGATGCAGTTGGATGACGGTCTATGTATAATTTTGTATTGCCCAATCAAGTCTCAAAGGAGTCAAGATGATTAGTATATGCATGTATTGCTTTCTCGATGTTTGTCAATTGCCCCGCTATAATTTGTTCACCCAACATGTTATCTATCTTAAGGAGAGCCACCTCTAGTGAACTATGGACCCCGGTCCTTTCTTTTACCATCAATCTACAATCAACTGTTTACTGCTTTGTGTTTACTTTCTACAAACTATTACTTTCTTCCATTCGATACGTTTAATCCTTTGTTTTCAGTAAAACCGGTGAGATTGACAACCTCATCGCAAGTTGGGGGCAAAGTTCTGTGGTTGTGTTGTACAGGTCTCCACGTTGCTACTAGCACCGATAGTGCGCCCTGCCAAAGCTCAGCTAGCAACACCTTTGGGGTGTTTCCTTGCTCCTACTGGATTGATAACCTTGGTTTCGTACTGACGGAAAACTTGCTGCTGTGCTCATCATACCTTCCTCTTGGGGTTCCCCAACGAGCTCGATATATTTTGGGCCATCAAGCATATTTTATGGCGCCGTTGTCGGGGAGTCAAGGACATCTTCACAAGGGGAGTCCCTCATAACCAATCTCTTTACTTTGTTATTTTTGTTTTGCTTAGTTTCTTTTTTCTTTGTTTGCTTGTTTCTTTATCAAAAACACAAAAAATTAGTCTTACAAGTTTGCTTTCTTTATTAAAAACACAAAAAAATGACTACACTTGAAAATACTAAGTTGTGTGACTTCACTAGCACCAACAACAATGATTTCATGAGCACACCTATTGCTCCACATGTTCCTGAAGCTACTTTCTTTGAGATAAAACCTGCTCTACTCAATCTTGTTATGATAGAACAATTTTCTGGTATTGGTAATGAAGATGTTGTTGCCCATCTAATTAACTTTGTTGAACTTTGTGAGATGGAAAAGCAAAGGGATATAGATGGAGATAGTATTAAGCTTAAATTGTTTCCTTTCTCTTTGAGAGGAAAAGCTAAAGAGTGGTTGAATTCCTTAACTAGGAATAGTATTGATTCCTGGACTAAATGTAAAGATGCTTTCATTGGAAAATACTATCCTCCTGCTAAGATTATATCTATGAGAAGTGAAATAATGAAGTTTAAACAATCTGATAATGAACATGTTGCTCAAGCTTGGGAAAGAATGAAATCTTTGGTAAAGAATTGTCCCACTCATGGACTGACTGCTTGGATGATCGTCCAAACTTTTTATGCATGATTGAACTATTCTTCAAGAAACTTATTGGATTCTGCTGCTGGAGGTACCTTTATGACCATTACTTTGGGTGATGCAACAAAGCTTCTGGATAATATGATGGTTAACTACTCCGAATGGCATACTGAAAGAGCTCCACAAGGTAAGAAGGTAAATTCTGTTGAGGAAACCTCCTCCTTGAGTGATAAGATTGATGTTATTATGGCTATGCTTGTTAATGGGAAAGCCCATATTGATCCAAATAATGTTCCCTTAGCTTCTTTGGTTTCTCAAGAAGAGCAAGTTGATGTGAACTTCATAAGAAATAATAATTTTAGCAACAATGCTTATAGGAATAATTTTGGTAACAACAATTATAAGCCATATCCTCCCAATAATGGTAATGCTTATGGAAACTCCTACAACAATAATAGGAGTGCTCCCTCTGAACTTGAAGTTATGCTTAAAGACTTTATTAGTAAATAAACTGCTTTCAATAAAACTATTGAGGAAAAACTCTCTAATGCTGAAAGAAAAATATAGCATCTCTGGCTGAAGCTCAATCTTCTATGAATAAAATGGCTGCTAAACCTGAAACTAATGACAATCCCTTTGCATCTACTAATGCCATACAAGTAAGAATTGATGAAAATGTTAGACTATTAGCTGAATTGCATGCTAAGTGGGAGAGAGAAGATGAACTTGCTAGAAACGTTTGTGTTTCTAATATCACTACCACTAATGTTGAAGCTAGTAATAGTTCTACTATTTTAGATGATAAATTTGATTTTGATCTTGATGGTTGTAATATCTCTGAAGTTATTAAGTTCTTACAAAAGCTTGCTAAAAGTCCTAATGCTAGTGCTATGAATATGGCATTTACAAAACACATTACTGATGCTCTCATAAAGATTAAAGAAGAAAAGATGAAACATAAAGCTTCTATTCCTATAAAACAAGAAGATGGTTGGGAACCCATCATTAATATCATCCCTAGGCCTTGTTTCTAAGCATTGATACATCGTTTGCAATTAGATTTGTTACATGTTTGCTTGCTTCCATCTTTATTTCAGTTTTACTTTAGTCTTTTCCACGCCATCAAGCTATTTTCTGGCACCGTTACCACTTATAATTATCCATACCACTTGTATTTCACTATCTCTTCGCCGAACTAGTGCACCTATACACCTGACAAGTGTATTGGGTGTGTTGGGGACACAAGAGACTTCTTGTATCTTGATTGCAGGGTTGCTTGAGAGGGGATACCTTTGACCACTTCCTCCCTGAGTTCGATAAACCTTGGGTAATCCACTTAAGGGAAAACTTGCTGCTGTTCTACAAACCTCTGCACTTGGAGGCCCAATAACTGTCTACAAGAATAGAAGTGCGTAGACATCACCCGAGAACGTGGAGCGTACAACATTCATGTGTTCCTCGATATACGGAGCCACGAAGGTAGAACTTTGTAGAACTATGTAGTGTGCTTGATTCAAAGAATGCCCGTCCCTAAATATCATTGCTTTCTTTCCTAGCGTGCCTTTTCCACTCAGTCTCCCCTCATACCGTGATTCAAGAACACCAATCGACTTAAGGTCAGGAAGAAAGTCTACACAGAACCCAATGACCTCCTCTGTTCCATAACCCTTGGAGATGCTTCCTTCTGGCCTAGCATGGTTACGAACATATTTCCTAAAGACTCCCATGAACCTCTCGAAGAGGAACATATTGTGCAGAAATACAGGACCGAGAATGGAAATCACTTTGACTAGGTGAACTAAGAGATGCATCATAATATTGAATAAGGACGGAGGGAACACCAACTCAAAACTGACAAGACATTGGACCACATCCTTCTGTAGCCTTTCCAGACTTTCTCGGTCGATTACCTTCTGAGATATTGCATTGAGAAATGCACATAGCTTCACAATGGATACTCGAACAATTTCTGGTAGAAGCCCCCTCAATGCAACCGGAACCAACTGCGTCATAATCACGTGGCAATCATGAGACTTCAGGTTCTGGAATTTTTTCTCTGCCATATTTATTATTCCCTTTATATTTGACGAGAAGCCAGCCGGGACCTTGATACTACTCAGTCATTCAAAAAAAGATTTCTTCTCTACTTTAGTAAGAGCGTAGCTGCTTAAGTATTGACGGCCTTTATTAGTATTCTTGTTGTATGGGTCTTTGATACTTTGTTGGTCCTCCTGTGCTTCTGGTGTATCTTTTGTCTTCCCATACACGCCCAGGAAGCCTAGCAGGTTCACGCAAAGATTCTTCATCACGTGCATCACGTCGATTGAAGAACGGACCTCTAGGTCTTTCCAATACTCAAGCTCCCAAAATAAAGATTTCTTATTCCACATGGCCGTGTGTCCGGTATGGGGTCTTTCAGAACAAATTGACCGCCAGGACCCTTTCCAAAGATTACTTCTAGGTCCTTCACCATACCAAACACATCAGCACCTTTAGGGAGCTTAGGCTTCTTCCGGTGATCTCCCTCACTGTTGAAATGCTTGCCTTTCTTTCTTACTTGATGATTGGTTGGAAGAAATTTACGACACCCCAGGTACACAACCTTCTTACATTTATCCAAATATGTACCTTTAGTCTTATCTAAACAGTGTGTGCATGCATTATATCCCTTGTTTGACTGTCCTAAAATGTTACTAAGAGCAGGCCAATCATTGATGATTACGAACAACAACCCTCGTAGGTCAAATGGCTCCTGTTTGTGCTCATCCCACACCTTTACACCTGGTTCTGCCCACAACTGTAAAAGTTCATCGACTAATGGCCTTAGGTACACATCAATGTCGTTGCCAGGTTGCTTCGGTCCTTGGATGAGAACTGGCATCATAATAAACTTCCTCTTCATGCACAACCAAGGAGGAAGGTTGTAGATACATAGAGTCACTGGCCAGGTGTTGTGACTGTAGCTCTGCTCCCCAAAAGGATTCATGTCGTCTGTACTTAGACCAAACTATAAGTTCTCCGCGTCACCTGCAAAGTTTGAGTACTTTCTCTCGATGTTTCTCCATTGCGACCCATCAGCGGGGTGTCTCAGTTTCCCGTCTTTCTTATGCTCTTCTTTGTGCCATCGCAACAACCTGGCATGCTCTTTGTTTCTGAACAGACGTTTCAACCGTGGTATTATAGGAGCATACCACATAACCTTAGCAGGAACCCTCTTCCTAGGGGGCTCGTCATCGCCCTCAACATCACCAGGGTCATCTTGTCTGATCTTGTACCTACATGGAGTGCATACCGGGCATTTATCCATATTCTCGTACTTCTCACCGTGGTACTGGATGCAGTCATTAATGCATGGATGTATCTTATCCACATCTAATCCTAGAGGGCAGATAGTCTTCTTTGCTTCGTACGTTGTCTCGGGCAGCTCGTTATCCTTTGGAAGCTTTGGCTTCATTATTTTCAGTAACTTCTCAAATCCCTTGTCAGATAAACCAGCCTTTGCCTTCCATTTCAGCAGTTCAAGTGTGGTACCGAGCTTTGTGCTGCCATCTTCGCAATTTGGGTACAATAACGTTTTGTGATCCTTTTGCATGGCCTCCAACTTAAGCTTCTCCCTTTCTGTATCGCATTGTTGCTTTGCATCAGAAATGACCCGACCAAGACCATCAGCGGGCTCATCCGATGCCCGTTGTTCTTCTTCATTGCCGCCTCCCTCTTCTTCATTGTCTTTCATTGCAGTATCACAGTATTCTTCAGGGGACATAGGATAGCTGTCATCATCCTCCTCTTCTTCATTTTCTTCCAGCCTAACCCCTCTTTCTCCGTGCATGGCCCAACAATAATATCCGGGCATGAAACATCTCCGAACCAGATGGCTTTGAAGGATTATCGGGGCAGAGTGCTCCGCCACGTTCTGACAGTCGATGCAGGGACAAGGCATAAAATAATCCACTTTGTTTGCCTTAGCCACATCGATAAATTTATGCAGGCCTGCAATAAAATCGGAATCGCGTCGGTCGCCGTACATCCATCGCATCCACGCATCGATCTGCATCATAATAATTAACCATCACAATAACATCGTGAATAGTGAAATGACCACCCTACATGGACACATGCAATATTTTTGTAAAAGTTACAGTCAAAGAAGATAAGGTTGATAACCTCGGCCAATGATACCGTGTTGTGCGAAATTAAGTGTAGCTCGGACATTTCGTCAAACACCTTGTGTGCAATCAAAGGAAAAAAAAAGCTAGCACCCACACCTCACACACAATCCAGCAAAATTTGATGGCAAAGGGTTGGGCTTATTTATTGCCAGGGGAGGGTCTTTGATCCCGGTTCGTGGCATGAACCGGGACCAATGCTCCACGGAGCGCCACGTGCCACGCGCGGGGGCATTGGTCCCGGTTCATGCTATGAACTAGGACGGATGCTCCGAAATGAACCAGGACCGATCTCTAGGCGGCACGAACCGGGACCGAGGCCTGTCATTGGTCCCGATTTGCGAGCCGAACCGGGACAGATGGCATTTGGGTGTTGGACCAAAGACCCTTTTTCTACTAGTGGTATACCGCAAAATATTTTCGAAAATTTAGTCAAGAATTAATACACTGCCACATATACTCCGCGCAATAGGCCTGATTTGATTAGCTGATGTTAAATTGCACTTCCTTGTTAAATGCAGTTCAAGCTGATGTTCAACATATGTCGGCCCGAGGTCTGTTGGCAGCGTGTGCAACTGCTACTTAATTATTCATCACAGATGATTTGGTATCTCATGTAGCGTTTCATCCTACCGATTGATTGATTTTCCAATCTTAATTTGTATGATTCTCCTATATATCTTGCACAGAATGGTGACACCCCGAAGCAGAAAGCAGGTGCCGAATGTGTAACTGCATCACCTTCACATCAATTATTTGCCTTGTATGTCCTTTTGACTCCATCCCTCTTCCTTTCTTTACTGACAGGCTGTGATTAATAACTTGTTTAATGAGCAACTGTAGAGGAGCCATCTGACTATATCAAAGCCTAGAGATCTCACAGACTAAATCGATGGATGGCTGCTAAGGGTAGATTTTTCTTCTAGACATAAAAAAACCTGGTAATTATATCCAAGCCTAGACAACTCACGGGATAAATCAATGGCTATGGCCATCTCAATTTTCATTCTTTCTGTGGTAAAGCTATTATTGCCTCAACATTGTAGCCTGATTAAAGTTTAAAGCACTGGCCTTGACTTCTGTAAATCACTCAGTGATGAAACTTTCGAATCGCCCAACCATTTAGATAGTAGTTAACCATTGAAATTACTTTATTAGAATCTTCTTTGACCAAGCAAGCTATTAGTGTATTGACTGTGACAATCCATTTCGTGGAGCTTTATATTTGAGTGTTTGATTAACGATCATGTATTTACATTGTGACATGGAAATTGGATATGAGATTTCTCTCTTGAAAACAATGGTATATGTTGGGATCTGAAACAATGAAGGCGTTTTTGGTGGAACAAAATTTAGGACTAGGAGGACAATTGATGTTGGGATTCTCACTCAATCTTGAACTTTTCCACCCAACAAGGACTTGATTAATCAGTAGTCTTTGCAATTGCATCTAGGGCCACATTCTCCTTTCTGTCTACAATATTCCGTACTCCTATGCTCCTTGTCACTCAAAACAATTTAGTGGTTCACTTGTTTATTTTCAATTAATGGAGTACGTACAAATCTGAACCATTATTTATGCAATAAGTACTATTTGTTTATAATGAGATAATAAGGCAGATGTAAACTCATGGTAATATTTGCATTGGACAACTTTTCTAAATTGAATAAGCATTGCAAATGTCTCTTTCTTACTTGTTCTTTTTCCAACTAGCTATCAACGTTTTTCTGCTTTTCTTATAGTTATTTGCTTTCTGCAGATCCTGGGCTCAAAGGAATTGGGAAGTGCAGTTGTGAAATCTATGAAGAAGTCGGCAGATTCAAGAAATCCACGATTCACGGAAGTGTTTTTTCTATTGATTGGTTCCTAGGCATTCATGTCAGATAAGTCTTATTTCGCTGTTGTAGATAATTCTAAGCACTGTTGATGCTATGCTCTGGTTAACTACAAATTGTACCCTGTTTGTGTGTGATTCTGAGTGAAGTTTATGGATGTTCATGTGCTTTGTGCAAGTCATCTCTACCTACACGCTTGTAATTGCTTCTAGTATTATCACTCGTCTTATTGTGAACTTGATGCTCCTAGGGAGTCTGCATATGGATGTCCTAGCTCAGATTAATTTGATCAAACTCTTCTATTAGTTTAATTCTGTATGTGTTACTGTTGTGGTTCCGCATCCATTTTGTCATAGTGGTTTCTTCAATATATACCTGCCCGAGTGTTTTAAAAACTTCGATAAACTTCATTTATTCCTACAATTATGGGTTTACCATTGTGATCTGATATTTAACTTGACGTCGTTCAGTTGATAATGAAAGATATCAGCCTCTATGAGTCCCAAATGCATAATCGCTTGTTGTTGGTTCTTGGCGGTTTGTTCACAAATCCTTGCTTTCCTGCATGATACTTTAATTCAGACCTAGATACATACATAGTTTGAGCACCAACTTCATGTACAAAATTGATCTTTAGCTTTCTTGTATATCGTACACCTAGGAGTTCATGTTGGAACCATGTATGCCCATAGTGCAAGGTAACTTTGTGGTTGCCTGCAGGTCATGACGAGATGAGTGCCTCAGTTGATGTCTGTTGCCACTACGTTTTTTTACATCTGATTGACGACACTCCTTGACACAATACATGCAATTGGTTTTGTGATGGCTTGATTGCTTGTGCATAAATAATTTATGTTTATATTTATGCCCTGATGTTCCCTCTCATTTTGAAAGTTTAGCATAGGTGAAAATAATCAGATTATATATACGTATGTACTGTACTATGTCACTACTGTTTTCACTTGACCTTACTTTCCTAAAATGTCTTGAATTGTGCATTATATGTAGAAATTTACTTTATCCATAACCTCATGTGTGCTTGGTCAGGTTGAAATTATGCACGCAAAAATCAACTCATGTGCGCTTGCTTAGGTGCAGCTGTCAAAATCCTAGAGCCAGATAGGACTGGGCAGTACACTGGGTCAGCTTCGAGCCGGTGGTAGATGGCCGCGGTGCGTGGCCGTGAGGAGTGATTGATAGGCGTGTTGTGTGGCCGGGGACAAGAAGCAGGGCGGAATCCCGAGTGGAGGCGACAACGTGGATGAGACACATTCCAGTGACAGCGACCACGGGTCCAGGAAGGTGCAGTACAAATATCGAGAACCTTAGTTCTGCTTCGAAGCTCTGACTTTATTTGGCACGTCGGTGTTAAGTAGAACCTGAAGGTGGGCCAAACAGATCAACAGTTAGGTCCTTCTTGGTGTCAGGCACCTATACTTGTCAGAGAAGAACAACAACACTCGATGCACTTCTGCCATTCAGAACAAGAATTTTTGTTGATATTTATTCCCACTAAAGATTGTATATGTACTACTGTTGTTGCAACTATAGAGTCACCCAGACTTCTACAATTTAGATGAGGTGACAGGCATAAAAAAAATGTGAGAATTAAATCAATATACCCCTTCGTCTGTCTTTTTTCCTTGCTCGGATACTACAGTGGGTTTGTATAGCTCTCATCTTCGTATGTGTATTATTTGTTCCGCTGCAATGCACCAACGAGTGAGGTCTCGTATGAAATTATTCTTATGTTGCTTCTTGTTCTTTCAGATTTTATCCCAACGTGCATGAAGTGTACCATCGGCAATTCGTTGGTTTGCAATCAGGGAAGTAACTCCGTGAAGTTCTTTGTCCTACTGGTCCAATATGACCCAACTAGGTTATTTTCAGGTGCACTCTCTTATATTCAAACAGTATTTCGAATTTTTTTCATTTTCCTTTTTGAAAAGACAGACAAGGAATTTGCTCAATCTAAAGCATAGTATATCCCTTTTTGTATTGTTGTATGTCAAAGTAGTAGCACTATTTTTTTGAATCACAGTAAGTTTAACTATGTTGTTTCTAGGCTAACTAAGATGTTAAATGAGAAGGGTATTCCTCTAATAACAAAGCGCTCGGGGTCACCTCCTCAGATTAAGCATGAGTTTAACGCTCGCCTTTCATGCATGGTTTCTGTAACATAGATACTAAACTACTTCATCACATGTCGAACATCTAATTCTAACAATTTCCAACGCGTGATAGTCAACCGTGTAAATTGAAGAACTTCAATGTGTGATCAATATAATACTCCCTCCGTCCAGAAATAAGTGACTTCGATTTTTCTATATTCGTATGTATCTACACAGTAAAACGTGTCTAGATATATCCTAATCTAGACAAATCCAAGTCACTTATTTCTAGACAAATCCAAGTCACTTATTTCTAGACGGGGGGAGTAGATCATTTTGATGGGACATTTTCAACGATATTGTGTGTAGCATTTTGTTCGTTCCTTCCTTGGAATGTTTAACGGAGATGCAGATAAATATCCATGGCCCCCTTTAATCTGACCTATGTTCTAGAACAATGTTGTGCAACGTCTGACGTGATCATAAATTCACTTGCTACCACAATAAGCAATTGTTTTAAACCTGATGGTTAGGGTGGTCTAGATTCATGAGAGTACGATAGTGCCCTCAAAAGAACAATTTCTAGATACCAACATAACAACCGCTAGAGAGAAAGTTAACCGAACCACCGATTTAGATTTGCTCATAAAATTGAATGACTTTCGATAAGCATATTTCTATTCTTTTGTGTTATGTGGCATTGAACAAAGGCGCTGTAACACCTCAAAAATATTAAACAAGCTTATCAATTTCTAATCACCCAAGTTTAGGGTTAATAAAAACTTTTATTCCAAAAATCTATATAAATGCATGAGTGATTTGTATTAATGCATGAATGCTTGAAATTGCCATGTTTGTGTGCTACCAATGGTAAGGATTAGTTTAAAAAGGATTACCACATCATCTAGATTATTTCCAAGAAAAATCAGATGAAAAGAAAGTCAAATATGGATCATATGAGCATATGGTCATTTTGGCAAAAGTTAACCACTAGCCCAGTTTGGGTGTCTCTAGTAAAAGATTTCTAACAGAAACAATTCTAATTCTTTTCACCCCTTGCTAGACCAAGTAAAAGTGAATCCAAACAAACTTTACAAAATGGCAGAAACTATTTTCAAATCTATTTAAGAGGCAATTCAAAATTGAATCAAGTTCATATACCTAGATCATCACTTTTCAAAAACCACTCAAACAACATCCACTTGACAAATCCCAGCAACCATAGACTACCAAGTATATGACCAGATCACTCACCAAAAATTATTCAAAAATTTGAAAGTAAATTTCATGCGGCCATTTGGTCGAACACCTAGGAGACAGAGTACAGCTACCAACTATCTACTGTTTATGATCAATCAATTGATCATCTTTTGTACCTCAATTCTAATCCACTACTCCCCCATGATCATTCCTAGTACTTGGCCGTGCAGTGGAGGAGCTCATCTCAGCCGTTGCACCAGTGACATGCCCGTACCGAGCCAGCCATGCCGGTCGACCACGAACCAGTCGCTGCGCGCCGCGCCTCCCTCTCCCACGAAACCTAGCTGCTAGCCGTGACCTCACCGCCACCCCCTGTCCACCCCTTGACCAACAGCGAGGAGTGGAGATGCTGGAATCGCCGCGCCCATTTAAGCCTCTGCCATGCCGACAGCACGACAGAGCCCCGCAGCCGCCTCGCGCACACACGCCCGCCTCGCTCTCTCTGCTCGTACCAGTAGTCGCCTTGGCACCAGTGACCTCCCAGACACGATGGTTTACCGCCGCGCGCCACGCGCCCCGTGACCACCGTACTGAGTGACGAACACATGCGTACCTAAACAGAGCGCCAACGTCGCCCGACCGACTGAGACCGCCCCTTGTCGTGTCGTCACGCGCATGACGATCGCCGCAGTCCCCCGCATCGAACCATGCCCTCCGCCATTCTTAGCACGAGATGTAGCAGCGTCGCCGGAGAAGCCGACCATGCTGCCCTGCCTCCAATGCTGGGGTATAAATAGAGGCCACCCCAGACCTCATTCTGCACACTATTCCACTCCCCACTCACCCAGGAACCTCACGGACCCTTCCCCGGAGCAAGGCGAGCACAACGATGCCAGAATTTGCCCGGAGTCCGCCGCTGCAATCGAGAAAGGAAGCCATCAATTGGAGCCACCGTGACCGCCAATCGACTCGCCGTCGACAACCAGCCCGTTCGCCCCCAGCACCAACCCTAGCTGGAGCCCTGATGAGTCCCCAACGACCCCCATCATCGTGTTAGGGTTCGTATCTCGCTCGAGTAGTTCGACAGAGACGACGAACCTCAGTCATGGATCATGTTCTAATCGTAGGGCTAGTATTGATCGATATCATTTCGGGTTAGATGAGCCGCTGACGCGTGGGACCATTCTGTCAGCAGCCCGCTGCGCCAGTGCTGTGCAGTTGGGTGATGGCTCAATGCACGGTACCCAGAAAAGTGTTGATGGCTCGTGGTTGATGTAGAGCTCGTTGGGAACCCCAAGAGGAAGGTATGATGAGCACAGCAGCAAGTTTCCCTCAGTTATGAAACCAAGGTTTAATCGAACTAGTAGGAGCAAGGAAACACCCCAAAGGTGTTACTAGCTGAGCTTTGGCAGGGCGCACTACCGGTGCTAGTAGCAACGTGGAGACCTGCACAACACAACCACAGAACTTTGTCCCCAACTTGCAATGAGGTTGTCAATCTCACCATGTTTTGCGGAAAACAAAGGATTAAACGTATCGAATGGAAAGAAGTAAAAGTTTGCAGAAAGTAAACACAAAACAGTAAACAGTTGTAAATTGTATGTAAAGACAAAGGACCGGGATCCATAGTTCACTAGAGGTGGCTCTCCTTAGATATATAACATGTTGGGTGAACAAATTACAGCGGGGCAATTGACAAACACCGAGAAAGCAATACATGCATATACTAATCATCTTGACTCCTTTGAGACTTGATTGGGCATTACAACATAATACATAGACCGCCATCCAACTGCATCTATGACTAATAATCCACCTTCAGGTTATCATCTGAATCCTCTCCAGTATTAAGTTGCAAGCAACAGATTATTGCTTTACGAACTGCGTGTAAAGTAAACAATACGATTGTTCTATGAACAAAGGATTGTTGTTTTCTCCCTAGTAACAACAGCACATCTAGTACCTTAGAGATTTTGTCACTTCCCCAGATTACCAGAGGCATGAACCCACTATCGAGCATAAATACTAACTCTTGGAGTTGCTAGCATCTACTTGGCCAAGATAGCTACTAACAACGGAAAGCATGCAAGATCACAAATAACAAAGACATGATAGAATCAATAATCAATCTGAAATAGCATCTCAATATCCATCGGATCCCCGCAAACACAACATGTATGAATTACAAATAAATGATCTTGATCATGAACGGAGCTCACAAGATCTAAACATGAAAGCACAAAGGAGGAGAAACCAGCCATCTAGCTACTACATGGATCCGTAGTCCAAGGATGAACTACTCACGCATCACACCGGAGGCTTGCATGGTGATGAAGAAGGCCTCCAGGGTGAATTCCCCTCTCCGGCTGGGTGCCGGGAAGAGCTTCAGATCCCTCCCGATCTAGGGATAGAGATGACAGCGGCTACAGACTCTTTCGTGGATTTTTGATCGGGTACTTAGGGTTTTCGTCCCGATGGCAACTTATAGACGGAAGGAGAGGCCGAGGGGATGCCGGGAGCGGCCACACCACCCCATGGCGCGGGCCAGGCCTAGCCGCGCGGCCAGGTGGTGTGGTGGCTCCCTGGCCCTTCCCCGTCTCGTATTCTGGCACTTGATCCCTTCCGGAAAAATAGGCACTTTGGCTTTTGTCCCGTCCAATTTCGAGAATATTCATTTTCTGACTTTCCTGGAACCAAAAACAGCAGAAAACAGGCAGCTGGCACTGTGGCTCTTGTTAATAGGTTAGTCTAAGAAATCATATGAAAAGTACTCCAAAGTTGGAACAAAACACAAGAAAGTGGATAAAACTAAGCATGGAACATCAAAAATTATAGATACATTTGCAATGTATCATTGGGCTGGCCCATTTATTTTCCCGCACAGAGCCCAGCAGTTCAAATAGAAATTTGCTAATTAGTTTAAAATCCTATTCAGTAGCTATATTCAAAATTAAATTCAAGGAGTTGTACTGATCCAAAATGCATGAATTTTGTTAGAAAGGTATTGAAAATATCTAGTCACTCCCGTTGGATTCAAACCAATTGAAACTATAGATCACCTATACTAAAAATAATAAGACAGAGGCTTTTGCCACTTTAAACATTTTTATAAAAGAAACTACAAGGCCTTTTGAGTTGATTCCAACTCTCAAAAATCACATTTTCCATGATCTACATGAATATGTAAAAACACTTGGGTTTTACAGATATGAAACATGGACTAGTATTAAAAGAATGCTATATAGGCATTTCTATACTACTAGGAAACAGCTTATAGATAGACAAGATATTCAGTGGCGCATATGTAAAACTATGCGCCACACATATATATCAGTGGCACACTAGAAAAAATGCGCCACAGAAGTTTGGCACTTCAGTGGCGCATGAAAGCAATATGCGCCACAAAAGTCCATATTTCTGTGGCGCATATTTTCGTGTGGCCATATGCGCCACTGAAGTTTGAGACTTCTGTGGCACATTTTGAAATGCGCTACTGAAGTTTGTTATCAGTGGCGAGGTATCAGTGGCGACTAAGATATGCGCCACAGAAGTCCCATTTCCATGCGCCACAGATGGGCTGTTTCCTAGTAGTGCTAGTCACTTTAATATTATAAAATAGTAATATTAAATCTTGTAAGATATGATCACCATTTTAAATCACATTCCCAAGCATTGGAATATGTGGTGAGGACATGGTCCATATGATCCCATATTTTAATGGGAGAATATTAAATCTTAAGGATTTAAAATGAGTAGACATTACTTTTCTAAAATAAGAAGAATAAGAAAAGTGTTAATATTCCATATGATGATTGAGATGATACTAGATCATCTCGTGCGAGCCCTTGTGTGCTAAATATAAGTATTAAAGTGTTGTTTGGTGATTGTGTACCTTGTGTGCATTTATAGACGCTAGTACCGACCCGGGCTACGACGAGGAGGAGTACTTCGAGGAAGAAGAAGAGAACTTCAACAACTGCACTGCTCAAGGCAAGGTAGAACTATGCATGCCATCCATTCAAGCCCCTTATACCAGATGCACTAGGCCTGCCTGGTTATGCAAATTTGATTATACCAATCCTAGTTTTTACTTACCATCTTTACTGTTCCTTTTTCCTGAAGTTTCTTATCTAGTTAATGAATTGTGATTAGTGGAAAAGTAGGATGGATACCATCCAGATTATAACATTAATCTTGGATACTTGTACTTGATTAACACCCCCATAGTGATACCCTCAACATTAGTGGCTAGTGCTAAGCTAAAACTTGATTACTTGAGATGGGAATACTTGGTCAAAATGATTATGAAAACTTTGGAATGATGATTCATTCTATTGAAATGTTTTGACATGTGTTCTGATACATAATGGTTTGATGAAAATGATTGAGGCATGATCCTTGACTTTAATAAAAACTAATGGTTGGGTTCGGATGCGATACCATTCCAATTTTACCGTACAACCACAATACCTGAGTTGGGTAGGGCTTGATCGGAAGTTTATATGTCTTAGTATGGGTTCCCTTGCGGAAGAGGTTCAGCTGAGGCTACCTCGTGAATGAATGTCCACCTATACAGTGCCCAGGATGGAAGATGGCCATGGTTGGGAGGCCAAGCTCATAGGGGAGGTGCCTATACTAGGGTGTGTAATTGAAAGGTTAATATTGATTATCCGCATACCAAGGATGATGATTCAGGGTTATCCCTGACGGATGAATCTAAATTTGTGGTGAAAGTGTACCACCTCTGTAGAGTGTCAAACTATTCGAATAGCCGCGTCCGCATTTATGGATAGTTGGAGTGGCCATACTATTCTGTTGTCAGATGTTTTCAAAATGATCTGTGAATTGAAGGGTGACTTTGACTTGACCACAATAGAGTTGTGGACATGAAATCTAAGTTCCCACTTAAGTAATGTAGAGAACTATACTTAGGTCTTTACTCTTAAGGCTTTATGAAATAAACCTGGATTTTTGCAAACAAACCTAGAGCTTATGACTCCTACTAGTTTTACCTTACTTATGCTAGTGATAGTTTGTGAGTACTTAAAGAGTACTCATGGCTTTTTCCCTGGCTATTCCCATGGCCAGACTATGAGGAGGATTACCGGGAAGACAGACATCACGAGGTCTATGACAACTAGGATCATCTCCCATTGTCAGCATTGCCTGTGATCATGAAGAAGGAGCCTACTACATTTACTTTCCGCTGCTTTGATTGTATTAACACTGGATCATGAGATCCTTTATTTGTAAGACCTTTAATATGGGTTGTAATGGATGATGTACTGTGGTACCACTTATGTTATGTCTCGATTGCGATGTACGGCATAACAGACATCTGGACTGAAAAATCCGGGTGTTGACAAGTTGGTATCAGAGCCATCCTGACCATAGGAGACCCTAGTTAGAATGGACGCCTTAAAAACCTAGTTTCAAAACAAATAAAGTGAGTATTTACAAAAAACTATTTTCATTCTTATCCTTGAGATTCTTTCTAAAAGATATCACTTGTTACTCAAAATTCTTACAATTCTAGATAAAATTTGACACACTTGATCACCCCACTAACTTACTCATCTTAATTGCTTATAGATGGAGGTCAAATATAGTAAGTTTTACCAGTTGGGCAATGGAGGACAACTTATCTTTGAGAGGGATCTGGACCAGCTTTTGGAGTATCTTGGACGCTCGCACCCAGAGTTCTTCGGAGCATAGCTCAACGACCAATCCAGAGGGGAGCTATAGTGGCTGATTGTTGCCGACCTGAGAGGCAAAATGGAGCCACCTCTTTTTTGACAAGATTCAGTTCAGCGTAAGGGAGAACAATTGGCTAGACGGATTAGCCAGGGAAATGCAAGAAGCTCTTGCACGTTTGTGTCCTCAAAACATCAACAAGATCATCGGCACCTGTTTTTCCCACTATGCAAGACGTGACTCTACGGGATAGCCTTTGGCCATGCCTGCACATCCAGAGTTGAAGCATCACGTGGACCACATGGCCTTCATGCGGCACGAGACGCAGAAAGAGTTAGACAATGTCCGTGCTTACGCTAACCAGAACCATGCCAAAGCCGTTGAAAGGAAGCAAACCATCGCCATTCTCGTTAAGGAGCACAAGTCACTTTGCAGCCAGCGAGACAAAAAGGATCGCACCATCGCCCATCTTTGTTAGAAGATAGCCATCCTGGAGGAGACCATCCACGACCAGGAGATCCAGCTGGAGGAGAAGGATGAGGAAGGTGAAGATATATGTGGTGATATTCACTCTTACCTCAGTGATGACAATGACTATCTGGAGGACATCGCCATGGAGGACAACACTAATGAGGATGATGCTGACTTCATTGATGATGAGGAGCTCGATACCCCTGATGATGAGTAGTCGCACCTGAGCACTATCGTAGGTGTGAGTTATACCCGGTCCCACTGTATCGTAGCTTCACAGAATGGTTCTTAAAACCATCTATTTTCTAGTTGTGGTGTGTGTTTGTATTGTGTGTTTGGAACGAAGGAATGAGAAGAAGTTGTAGTTGCAAAACCTGAGTCCAACTCAAAGTTTAAAGCTTTTGAAACAAACCCATAAACCATAGAAATTTCCCTCTTGTCTCATTATCTATCTCAATCTTCAGACGATTCACGGAAATCCCGGAGGAAGCAGTTCATATTAGGACCCAATGCTGTAGATTCTGCAAATGTTAGTTTCTGATCGTGGAGATGGTAGAGCTGAACGACAAGCCAACTTAGCCACTCTTCAACATATAGCTCAAATGTCCCACAATAATCAAGGCCATAGAAACCAAGATCACCATGGATCCAAGCTCAAGAACTTCCAGAATACCAATCCTCCTATGTTTAGCAAGTCAGAAGAGCCCATAGATGCTGATGATTGGCTGCAAACCATGGAAAACAATCTAGAAGTTTGATACATTGCAAATGTATCTATAATTTTTGATGTTCCACTCTTGGTTTTATCTACTTTCTTGTGTTTTGTTCCAACTTTGGAGTACTTTTCATATGATTTGTTGGACTAACCTATTAACAAGATGCCACAGTGCCAGTTGCCTGTTTTCTGCTGTTTTTGGTTCCAGGAAGTCAGAAAATGAATATTCTCGGAATTGGACGGGACAAAAGCCAAAGTTACTATTTTCCCGGAAGACTCATGGAGCCAGAAGGAGAGTCGGAGAGGGGCCACAGGGTGGCCACACCACCCCATGGAGCGGGTCCACCTAGGCTGCGCCAGGGCATGGTGTGGGCCCCCTGGCTGGCCACTGACCTTGCCTCCTTCGCCTATAAGAGCCTCCCGATACCAAAACCCTAGATCGTCAATCATCCAGCCACGAAAAGTTCCACAGCGCCGCCGCCATCGAAGGGGTGATTCGGGGGACAGAAAGGCTCTGTTCCGGCACCCTGCCGGGACGGGGAAGTGCCCCCGGAGCCATCTCCATCGATCTCCACCGTCATCTCCATCACCATTGTTGATTCCCATGATGAGGAGGGAGTAGTTCTCTCTCGAGGCTAAGGGTTCTACCGGTAGCTATGTGTTCATCTCTCTCTCTATGCATGATCATATTGTGATCATGAGATTTGTAATCTAGTAGATATACCTTGCTACACACGTGCTTTAATAGATCTCTGCTCTCCCCATGTGTGTCAAAGTGACAGAGTGCACACCATGGTGGCACTTAGGCTAGAGATTACAAATACTTGTTATGAGTTATATTTGGAGTTGGGTGTCTTTATGAAATTGTGGTGTTTGTTGGACTCATCTAGTACTCAAGGTGACAGTGTGGAGTTATCTAGATGGGAAAGGCTTACTTCGAGGTGTGCTGTTATAGCCCTACCATCGATTAGAGTGTTCAACCGGAGAGTAGTTAAGAGTAGTATCATAAAGAGAAGATATTTATATGAGAGTGTTCACTAGTGAAAGTATGATCCCTAGGCCTTGTTTCTTAGCATTGAAACACCGTTTCCTACTAGATCTGTTACATGTTTGCTTGCTTCCATCTTTATTTCAGTTTGCCTTTAGTCTTTTCCATGCCATCAAGCTATTTTCTAGCACCGTTGACACTTATAAATATCCACACCACTTGTATTTCACTATCTCTTCGCCGAACTAGTGCACCTATACACCTGACAAGTGTATTGGGTGTGTTGGGGACACAAGAGACTTCTTGTATCTTGATTGGAGGGTTGCTTGAGAGGGAATACCTTTGACCACTTCCTCCCTGAGTTCGATAAACCTTGGGTAATCCACTTAAGAGAAAACTTACTGCTGTTCTACAAACCTCTGCACTTGGAGGCCCAACAACTCTCTACAAGAATAGAAGTGCGTAGACATCAAAGTTGCAGGAGTTGATGCTAATGAGAAGGTGCTGTTTGCCACCTACTTACGCCAGATCATGGTGGAATAGTACCTGTACCATGAACGGAAGTCAGATGATGACTTGGGAGGAGTTCAAACTCAAGATCAGTAGGACCCTAATACGTTGCAAACGTATCTATAATTTTTGATGTTCCATGCTTGTTTTATATCTACTTTCTTATGTTTTGTCCACACTTTGGACAATTGTTACACATTTTCCGGAACTAACCTATTAAAAAGATGCCACAGTGCCAGTTGGCTGTTTTTGGTTTCAGAAAAGCTAGTAAGGAAATATTCTTGGAATTAAACCGGACAAAAGCCCAAGTCAATATTTCACCAGAAGGAATAGAGAGTCTGGAGGGGAGACGAAGAGGGGAACCAGGGTAGCCACACCTGGTGGTGGCGCGACCAGCCCTAGCCATGCCACCAGGGGGTGTGGGCCCCCTGGCTCTCCACCGACCTTGCCCCTTTGCCTATATATTGCCCTCGGGACGAAAACCCTAGGTACCCGATCAAAATTCCATGAAAGAGTCTGTACCTGCTTCCATCTCTGTCCCTATATCGGGAGGGATCTGAAGCTCTTCCCGGCACGCTGCCAGAGGGGAGAGATCACCCTGGAGGCCTTCTCTTGTCAAACCTTTTGGTCCAAGCGATTTTATCACATCATCAAACTCTCTAATGTGTCTTCCTGGGTCTTCATCTTCCCTTCCACTGAAAGCTTTCTCCTGCAAAATTTTAATAATTTCACCATCAAATCAATATTCTCTAACTCTAGGATTAGGGAATTCTATTGGTTGGTTAAGAAATTCAGAACTTGGAGCATTGTATTCCCTGAGAGTTTTCTCAGGTTTCATAGGAGTTGTCCTATAAATAGACATGATTTCCATAATATCACTCACCTTTTCAACTTTATTTGATCTTAAAAGTTTTTCAATAATCTCTTCGCGCCTTTGAGCAGGCACACGCTCAATATTATCGGGTAGATAGGTCCTACCAGAGCATGTAGATCCTTTGTCTCCTAGGGAGAACATTTTGTAGTAGTAACACCTGACATGTCAAAAGACAAACATTTAACGTTTAGTTCCCCGACAACGGCGCCAGAAAATAGCTTGATGTCTGCAAGTGCATAGATCGTGTGTAGCTAGTTTCGAAGTATAGATATCGATCCCACATGGAGCCCAAAGGTAAGTGTTCATGGATGAAGTCTCTCTCACACCCGAAGTTGTCACAGGTGTTGAAATAGGAATGGGTTTTGATTAAATGAGATGTATTTAAATAGAACTAAAATGTAAACTTCAGAAATATAAAGCATAAAAGTAAAGAATGACTTGGTTGTTTGTTGTTTCCTGCAGATGGCAATAGAAGGCACGGGGAGATTCAGTTCATGGTGATAGTGACTGTGCTAGGTGGATGAATGATAAATGTAACAATTATAATCTTATAAATATATGTGTAGGCAGGCAACCCAATTAGCCAGAACTCCTCTTGGTAGATTTCATCCCAACTTCAATAATCCTACTAGCTTGTTACCAAAACCATGGTCAAACACTAGACGATTAAGACCCTTCAGGTCGCTTAGCGATTAAGTTCCTTGGATCGGACTAATGCAATAAGCACATTGGTTCCCCATTATCCTCGAGTCTACTAGTTTTCCATTGATATCTCCGTGTCACCCGGGGTCGCCGGTCCAATAGCGAACAAGATCTTATCTATGTAGAACAAAGCATCATGTTGTCTGGGCCCTTAATTGGACAACAAGCATTAGACATCCCATAGATAGTCAAGCACACATAATATAGTAATTAGAATCAATCACAAAATAATGGAAAATATATTAAGGCACATCACATCGCATGAATCTCCTACATCTCCCACGCCCAAGGGAATTACTCACACATGAGAGAAGAACAGATCATCAATATAATCAAATAAAGGGAATTCGTCTTGGTATTACCGTGGAGATCCACAATAAGAATAGAAAAATATCCAACACAATTCATGATGGGAAGAAACAATCTCAAACCCTAGTCTTGCAAGGTGGAGATCCCTCTCTCTCAAGTACAAGTAGTAGCTATGGAGGTGTATTGGCTAGGAGGTTGAAGATCGTGGAGCGAGATGAAGAACTTCTTCTCCTTCTTCTCCGAATCTCTTATTTCTCCCTTCTGGATGGTGTGACGGCTGCTGCATTGTGTTTTCGTCCCCGGTCCCTTCACGGAAGTTGTCCCTTTTGACAAGACAGAGGCAGCGGCAACTATACGGTGGGAAGTATATGGCCGGAAAAATATTCCCACCATATAGTTGCTCGTTAAAGCTTCTATATGCTCCTGTTGAGTGCTTCCAAAGTGAGACTTGCTTGTTTTCTCCAGAATATTGTGTTTCTCTAGTTAAAACCTTTATTAACATCCAGAACCTGAAATACACATTAAAAACCAAGTTTTCTTTGCTACCAAAGTATTAGTGTTAGGTAAAGCTAGAAAACGATCAAATCTAGGAGAAAACTATCAATAAAAGCCATAAAAATTGTGTCGAATCTCACAGCTATCAAGTATCCACCAAATTTTCAATATAGCTGGGACATTGGTTCATATAGCATTATCTAGAGTTCACTCATCTTCACCCTCGTCAGAAGAGTCGGGAGGAAAGGAAGTGAAATAGATGATGCCATAAGTATGAATGAGCAAAAACTTGAACTCCCGTCCCTCTTTCATGTCGTCGTACAATATGAGGAGTCTGTTCCATCCAGGACCACTAAAATATGTTCGGGCCTCTTTGTTGGTGACCATAACCTAGTACATCCTATCGGGGTGATTATGATGCGTCAAAGTGACATAAACATGGCAACCTCATCCATGCTTCTATGGAGATGGTCCATGAAGCCATGTCATGCACCGCAAGGGATTGACTGAGTAAAATCATAGGATAGAACAATTAGTCGTGATTTTCATTGAACATATATATATACATTCTCCACATGAATTTCAGAGAACATACCATCCTAACACCAAAGTTTGCAGGGAGCGGTATGGTGATCTTCCAGTCCATGCAATGACAACTATGTTGACCACAATTGTCGCACGCTTCTTCTCTATAATCCAATCTACATATATTGATCAGAAGTCAAAAAAAAGAATGCATGTACACAGTAAACGACATATAAGGATGGTCTCAACTACATAGCTAGCTTACTGTTGGATACCATCGTCAGGGGGCATGTACATGTAGTAGATTACGGCTGCTTGATGCATGAGAAAGATCTTTATCTTGTCGCCGTATTGCATGTCATGGTCACTCAATAAGTTAATCCAGCCAGGTCCACTGAAACATATCCTGATCGCTGTGTTGGTCACTGTAACCACAAAACTCCTGTCGAGATCAGTATCTGACATCAAAGTGACCTCAAACACGACATCATCCATGGTGTTTCTATGGAAATGGTCCATGAAGTACTGTCGCCAAGCGCAAGGGATTAACTAAGTAAAACAATAACTATACAACAAAGTCCATGGTATATTTTCGATTATATATATATACATACATCCATGATATGTGTATCTCATAGAGCACATACCGTCCTAGCCTCAAACCTGACATGGAGCACTATGGGGAACTTCTTGTCCAGGCACCTCCCCAATGGTTGTGCACAGTTATTGCACACTTGATCCATTCTATATATTTATCTAGAAAGAAGACGCATAGTAAACATAGTTATAAAGTAATTAAGTAGTAGGATAAGTAATATGTATGACAAAGTCTAGCAGGATAAGTAATATATATGACAAGTAGCTGATCCACGTCTAGCAGGATAAGTAATATATATGACAAAGTCTAGCAGGATAAGTCTAAAGTAATATATGACAAAGTATAGCTAGATCAGGCGTCATCGTTGTCGGACGACAAACCTAAGGAACCTAGGTTAGTAGACGACTTGGGTGTGACGGTGAAGTCACTGGGGCTGAGTCCGTAGTACGGGCCCTGAGGGCGCGTGGTGGAGGAACCCACGCCGTCGGACCTAGAGGGACCCGCCTCCTGGACGGGCTGCTGGCGTGTAGTGGTCGCCAAGACCTTGTACTTCTGCGCCATCACCGTAGGATCCACGCGGAGAGCCTGGACCAAGGGGTCAACAAGCTGTCTCTCGACCAGTCGGTGCTCCTGCTCCTCCGCCCTCGTGGCGACTCTCATACCCACGGGCATATTTTGAATGGCCCTAGCTCGACCCTCGGGGAAGTTGAGGGTTGCCCTAGCCCCTCTGTGCTGGAATGCCATGTAGTCATAGGCACGTGCCGCCTCCTCGGGGGACTGCCATGTACCAAGGTGGCGCCTAATCCCATCGATGGTGATCTTATCCTCCCAAGTGGGGATCCTCGCTGGCTTCTTATACACACCACAGTACTTCAGCTCCCACTGTACCATACTACTTAAACAGACAAGCAAACATATTAGCAAAAGCAGTATACAAGTAACTGAATCATAGTTACCTTTTCTGAAGTTCTCATGGTTAAGTACAAGTGTAACATTGTAATTCTTCATTCAGTACAAGGAAAACCACTAGCTAATTTAAACAGCTACTCATGAATGTAAAACTAGCAGCTAGGTGGTCATCATTTTGATCCCAATTAAGCAGCTACTCATGAATGTAAAAGAAAAACTAGCTAAGTCATCATTTTGGTCCCAATTAAGAAGCTACTCATGAAGATTCAGAGACCGCAAACAGCTCACACGATTGCACTACTACTAGCTAATTTAAGCAGCTACTTACGAATGTAAAACTAGCAGCTAGGTGGTCATCATTTTGATCCCAATTAAGCAGATACTCATGAATGTAAAAGAAAACTAGCAAAGTCATCATTTTGATCCCAATTAAGCATCTACTCATTCACACGATTGCACTACTACTAGCTAGATTCAGAGATTATTGTTCTACTACAAACAGCTCACATGATTCAGAGACTGCAACACACAATTCAGAGACTATTGTTCTACTCCAAACAACTCACACGATTCAGAGACTACAACACATGATTCAGAGACTGTTATTCTACTCAAATAGCTCACACGATTCAGAGACTGCAAAACATAATTAAGAGACTATTGTTTTACTACAAACGGCTCACATGATTCAAAGACTGCAACACACGATTTAGAGACTAGGGAAAAACAAGCACATCCACGTGTACCTGTGGATGGGGGAGGTAGTCGTCGACAAGGTGGCAGCACGGATGGGGGAGGTGGTTATCGACGAGGTGGCGGCACGGATGGGGTACCTGGTCATCAACGAGGTGGCGACACGGATGGGGGAGGTGGTGGTCGTCGACGAGGTGGCAGCATGATGCTCCTTCTCCTTCCCTTCGACGGACGTGGGACGACCTCCTACTCCTTCCCTTCGGCGGATGCGGGACGGTGATAGAGAGGGGGATCTAGACAAAGGCGGAACGCGCGAGGGTCTAGGGTTGCGAGCAAGCATAATTGGGGATTGATCTATCGATTGGATTTTCCTCGAGCAGAACAAGGGTTGTGTGCTGCTAGATGGACCCCCGGCGCCTACGGGCTCTTTCCTCGGGGATAACTAACATTTTTGGCCTGGGTGGCCCATCCCAGTCCGCCATACCCCCGGCACCTAAGGTCTTGAATCTCTAGTGGTAAAAGCCAGCCCATCCCGGGGCACTCGACAGACTTGTTCGCCGGCGATAACTGGACTAGTACCGGTGCCGACTATGTCCTTTCACCGGCGGTAACGGGAGGAAGGCATAGATGGCCTTACCACCGGAGACCCTAGTGACCACTTCGCCAGCGGTGTGAAATCTGGCTATAAGGTTTTCCCTACTAGTGATGTTCGAGGTTTCATGGCTTTCAAGCCAAACGACCAATGTTATGGCTAGAATCGTCACATATTTTGTGATAATGTGCCCATATTTTGCATGCATGTGCATATTGGGATGGCGGACAATGTTGCAGGAGGAAGTTTTATTTTTCATCGTATGGAAAATCCATTTCTATTTTCCGAGTGCCAAAACCGGGGCATTTTGTGAAGCAACACCAAATGTTAAATAAAAAATGCTACCACCCCATTTTTCAAAAATACTACACCACCGTACATGAAAAATGTCCCAATGGGGGATTTTAAAACATTTCCGTCCACCCCTGGAGAAAAAGAGAAATGTCTACCGAATTGGTAGGAAGTGGGTCCGGTTTGAACTATAGGTACATGATCGCATCCTCATGATTTTTTTTAAAAAAATCATTTTTAGACTCACAATGTGATGTTTCTTCAGAGACCCATTGCAAGTTTAGAGATGCTCATCCCATACCTCCCAGGTGTCACGATCTTCACGCGCATGCGATAACACTTAGAGAAGTGCTGGACGTGTTGTTGGGAAACTCCCGCGACAGGCCTAACAAGGAGAAACCGGTGGAATATTGGGTCCAGCCTTGGTTTTCTATGTAGATATGGACTAAACATGCCTAAATAAACAAAAAAGTACATTGGCAGAACCTCGTACAAAGAGAGCTAGGTGGTATATCCCCCGGGCCCACCGAGACTAGGGCTTCGATGGGAGACGGTCGCCAGAGCACCAGAATCCCACCAAAACTTTCATGTGGCCATGCCATGTGTACACAAGTATGGTAGATTGTCCATAGATGCAATCTCTATCTCGTGGGTGTCACCGTCTTCACGCGCATGCAATAACACTTAGCAGATTCCTAGAACTCTAGGTGCAATAACACTTAGCAGATTCCTAGAACTCTAGGTGTTATCGCATGCGCTGTAGACGATCACACTAGGGAGCTAGGTTTTCCATGTAGGAGCATTCCACCACACTTGTGCATGTATGCTAGGGCAACATGCTGTTCTCGTGGCATCTCGGCGCTCGGACGGTGCTTTTTCAGCGAAACCCTAATCCGAGGGCCCCGCAGGTCTACCCCCGTAGCATTCTCCATACGAGGGATGACAGCACATAGATTACATGTCGTATTGCAAAAAGTTTGTGTGTACACAATGTCTTAATTAATACTAAGAAAAAGTACACTAAAAACTTAAAATAAATACAATTGAAAGAAAAAAAGGAAAGAAAATGTAAAAACCACAAGGCACACGGCAAAGTTGGTTCCTTTGCCGTGTGTCTTAGTTTGGTACACGACAGAGGCTTCTTTTCCATGTGTCTTTGTCTGGTACATGACAAAGGGGTCCTTTGTCGTGTGTCTCCGTTTGGTACACGGCAAAGGATTCTTTGTTGGGTTCCTTTCGGCTCAGCATATGGTAAAGGGGGGGTGCCCCAATAATTGGCCCCGCGGGCTCGTGGCTTGCCCCATCGCTTCGCTCCCAGCTCGCTCGCTCCTCTTCGCTCATAGCTCGCGATACAGCCGCCACCGCATCCTGTCCCCGCCACTGAATCCTGCCCACGCCGCCGCCGGCCCGACCCCCACCCACCCTAGCCCTTGCCCCCACCTTCACCCGGCCCCACCCCCGCCCACATTGCCGACCCCTCCACGGCGCCGTCCCCGCCCACATCGCCCGCTCCGCCCACATCGCTATCCCCGCCCCTGCCCACATCACTGGCTCCTCCACGGTGCCCCCCGACCCTGCCGCCCCCTCCCCTACCGACAGCTCCCTCCTCCCCATCGGTATGTATTTTTTCCTACATATATTTATGTGTATTGTAGTAAATTAGTTGTATTTTAGCATGTATTTGTCTCATACCTACACATGTACTTAGTAATGTTTGAAATACATGTCTATATTAGTAATTTAGGAAGTATATGTGTATATTATTATGTATATGTGTATTTATCCCATGTATTTGTAGACTTTTTTTTATTAATTCACAACATTAATTAGTTGTATTTTAGCATGTATTTGTCTCATGTATTTGTTACATATGTATATTAGAAATCTAGGAAAATACATGTGTATATTATTTTCTAGTTTGTTGTTTCATATATCCTTGTGTATAGTAGTAATTTAGGAATACATGTGTATATGTTTTGCTTGTATATTGGCATATATGAATACTTGTTTATAATTTTTTTCTTGTATATTGGCATATATGAATACATGTATATATTAGTAATTCTTCTTCTTCATGTATATTAGTAATTATTCTTCTTTTCCTTGTCGACGGCGTAGGGCATTTTGCGAGAGGGTCGCTGATCTTCTTCACCTCTTGATCATGCTTCGAAGGTAAAAAATATGTTCTCCTCTCTTGTACCTAGGGTTATTTTTTTTCTAGATCACCAAGTCTGTCGCGTTACATAGGCGTCTCTTCTCGGTTGTAAGGGTTACGCAGATAACTATGCATTAGTGGTCTCATATATTATTAACCATAACTCGTACGACATTTATCGGGACAGCCGGCGGATACGTAGTTGGGTACGTTTTTCCTGTTATACTCCGATCCGACACAAGATTTTGGTAGCGCCTCCTCGTTGTTCTTCGGATGCACATTCCTCTCGGCTTTTTGTCGAGACGTGTATCGGGAGAGCAGCGGAGAGGTGCTGCCAAAATTCTGTCTCAGATCGGAGTAGAGCAGGGAGAACGTACTCAATCTATGAATCCGGCGGTTTCTAGGACCCTCTTTACCTATTAGAGATATATGTGGATATATGCATACCGAAAAATCTATACTTGCTAAAATTAACTGAACTAATACCGAATTTATTTAATGGCATGATTAATTGAAAGCATTGTATATGTTTGTTTTCGTACTGATTAGAGCATTGTTTATGTCTGTTTTTATACTGAACTACGAGGCACGCGTGAACTCCGTCCGCAACTGGTTTGGCGATCATAAGATCTGGATAAACAAGAGCCAAGCCCGGGACATGCTCTTCGACCCGTGGCAGTACGTGCAGGTAGTTGCATTTTTGTTTTATTAATTTGTTGACCTTCATTTATTTCGTGTTGTACTAATACGTGTACCTTGTGGATGTAGAACCCTCCTCAGTTTGTCGGTAATGACACGAGGTGCTTCATGGGGATGGCAGCATGGTGGACACACACTAAGTACCTCAAGAGACACGAGGCCGCAAAGGAGCAGCGAGAGGAGATGAAGGGTGGATCACACCGCCAAGACAGCACCCCCTCACCCTTGTCAAGCAAAAAGAGATGAGCAAAGGCTTTCTTTATTATTTACTTCGTAAGGGAGTCCCCTTTCACTTATCTTTGTCCTCTCTTTTGCAGAAAGTAAAGACAGGTGTGGAGCCGTCTATGTTTGCCATTTGGAAGAAGATGCGCACCGTGGACGAGCCTATGAACGGGTCCTCGTGGATCAATGAGGGAGCCAAGCTTCGGGGTACGAAGTACCCCGAGAAGTACAAGCAGGTGAACGGCGAATATTCCAACCCTGACAATGCCCCCTTCGATCCCGAAGTTGCCATGCTGGCGGGAGGAGGCTAGAGGAATGACCGCCTATGGATTGCTGACGGGTCCGTCGACCCTACGACCGTTCCATCTATGAGCCAGGTACGGTCCTTCGGTGCGGGACGAGCTCCATGCCTGCCGTAGAGACCCATCCACAGCCTTTGATTATAGATGTCGACCAATTATGGGTATGTTTTTCTTCCTTAGTCATCTTTGTTGTACTACATGTTTTGCATTGCAATGTCCATGACATCGCAACGACACGACGTAGGAGGAGATGGACGCTGATAGGGCACACAGAAAGGCGGCCAAGCAGCGGCAGCTACAGCTGGAGCAGCAGCTTAGCCAGCAGCAGGCGATGCTGGAGCAGCAAATGTAGATGACAAAGTGGATGGCACAACAAATGCTCATGATCGACTGCTCCACCAAGGTCTCTTCCTACTCCTCCTTTCGCCTTCCTATGGGTAAGTGATCACATGTCTTTATTGTCTAATGCTCGTAATTTTGAATATTTTCTTATTTTCTAATGCTCACAATTTCCCATGGTGTAGTTTGCCAATTTGATACCGCGTGGTGGGTCGAACAACCAGTCGCCTTTCACCATCAGCAATCCTTCGGTCATCTAGAGGCTGGATCAGAGTCCTTGTGAACCACTCGATGTTAGTACTTGATACACATGGAAATCGATTGTGAGAGTCTCATGATTATGCTTTTGACCTTATAGGAGGGCTTTGAGGTTGTGGCCGTCATGTGTGCATTATGGTTAGTTCTCCTACACTTGTCAAATTTAGCCATGCCATCACACTTGTAGAAAATTTAGCCATGCCATGAGACTTGTAGAAAACTTAGCCTTGCCATGATACTTATAGATAATTATATGCCATTGTCAAATTTTACTTGTCATTTTCATCACCTTGCCACGAGACTTGTTAAAATCACATGTAATTGCCATTTTCATCAACTAGCCATGAGACTTGTAGATATTTATGATTTTACTTGTCATAGTGATGTACTTGGCCATGAGACTTGTCAAAATCCCATGTAGTTGTCGTTGCCATCAACTTGCCTAGAAACTTGTAGATATTCATGGTTTTACTTATCATATTGATGTATTTGTCTCAAACTTCAAGGATCTCACCGAGGACGCATTTATGGATTAGGAGCATGAGCTTGTGGAGCACTCGGCGGTGATGATCTCGCGATGGTCTTGTCGATGGGAACAATGAACTTGTAATATATTTGTGAATTTTATGGCTTGTTGGTTATGCACTTAGTGATTGAATGAATATACTTGTGAAGTTTGTTGCTTGTGTGGTGATGGTATGATATTTGAGAGTGTTTGTGATGATATTATTATTGTTTATTATGCATTTTGGTGTTGGTGATGTTCTGTATGACCATATATATTATGTGTTTTGAATTTACAGGAAATGAAAAGAAACAGAAAGAAAATGAGAAAACCTGGGGCTTTGCCGTGTGTATACACACGACAAAGTGCGACAAAGTGCCAAATGGTCACTTTGTCGTGTGTATACACACGACAAAGGGGACAGGTGGCAGTAGCCTATGCTTGCGGCGTTGGGGCAGAGGACCTTTGCCGTGTGTGGTTTGCCAGAGGCACACGGCAAAGGAGGCAGTTTTGTCGTGTGGTGTTTAGACGAGGCACACGGCAAAGGAGAAAAGGTTGCCGTGTGGTGTTTATAAGAGGCACACGGCAAAGGGAACATACACGGCAGATTGAAGACACACGGCAAACAAAACTGACACGACAAAGGCTGAAAACACACGTCAAGTGCCCACACGACAAATGCCCTCTAGCACCGTCGGTCGAAGGAACCGTCAACTGCCTTTACTTTGTCGTGCCTCCCACAAAACACACGGCAAAGGCTTTGCCGTGTCTTTTGGGCCAGACACATGGCAAAGGGTCTTTGCCGTGGCAACATTGCCGTGTTGGTTTTGCCGTGTGTATAGGCTTTGCCATGTTCCCGATGTTGTTTTGCCGTGTTGTTTTGCCCACACAGCAAAGATTGTGCCGTAGTGTCTCTGGCCGGACCAGGTAGCAGGACGAAGGACTCGATGCTCAATATGCGCTTCTTTTCTTTTTCATCTTCTTTGTTTATTGTATTTCGACGTCCGTAAGCT